>OY720452.1:31876738-32161738 GCA_963082715.1 Harpalus rubripes | reverse complement strand
AGATTCAATCTTGTAGTGGTATACTGCATGGTATAATGATCAAAAAACCTTTCCTGCTATAAGCTATAGGCAGCATTTTATTTAAATTTTAATTTAATTTTAATTAATAAAAAAAATACGGTTATTATGTTTTAGAGAAAAACACATATGATTTCTCTCTTTTAACCTCTGAAATATAAAGCCGGAATGGTAGTTCTGGTTTTTAAGCCGTTGTTGCGGAAAGAATCATAAGGCTTGGACATTGAAAGTGCTAGCCTGTAGCTTGTCTCCCTTCAATATTTCGTAAATAGGGGTGTATACATTGTAGAAGTGGGGGTCCTTGCCGGCCCAACCCACTGTCTTCTTCGTTTTCCACGTCGCGGGCAAGCTTACCTCACCGTGAAAGTAACAGCAGGCTCTTAATACAATATGACAAGTTGGAAATCTTATAAAATAAATAATAAAATAGGTATACATTATTACTTTGATTATGTAATTGTGAATAAAAATAATTTGTGTGTGTGGGCAGAATCTCTTCAGATTTTTCCTTGTGGGGGCAGAGACCCTTAGATTTTTCCATGGGGGGCTTGAACCCCGAAACTTCCACGTAGTCGTCGCCTATGTGAATAACCACGTTTAAAGCCTTTATAATCCAATTTTAACATTTTCACGATGATGTCGGTGTGTATGTGTGCGCGCGCGCGCGAGCGTGTATGTATGTGTGTGTGCGCGTGTGAGTATGCATGTGTGGATGCTCCGCTTTAACTCAAATACTATTTTTTATTTATTTATTTACACCTTTCAAAATTCCTATTCCAGAGGGGGGTATAAAAACAAATATAAAAAATTATAAATTGACAATTTGTGTCCTAATATATATATATATATATATATATATATATATATATATATATTATTGAAAGGTTGCTAGGGATACTTTTTATCTTGATTGCATGATCTGTAGGCCGTCCGTTTCTTTCAAAGCGGCCGCCAAACATATACCCGTTTTAATACATGACGGTGAAGAAAACAAAGATAAATTATGTCGAATACTATCATGTTTGGTATCAAATTAAAACTCTAGGTATTTCTAATTACTTTTAAGTTTAAGCTATGTAATAGGTTAATTATCTACAGGTGTCACTGAAAAACGGGCGATTCAAAATAATTTTTTTTAATTATAATTATTTTTTAATTTTAAAGGCTGTATATCTTACAACAAAACTATACATTTTAATGTGTCGGATGTTCCACAAAATAGATGATAGAAGGAATTCAATGCAACGTTCTCCGGTGATAGTATTCGACATAAATTACCTTTCTTACTTTACCATATTGCATTAAAATGGGTATATAGATGGCAGCCATCCGGTTAAACCGGAAGCGCTACCATTATGCCAAATACATTGATTTGTGAGTCCCAAAGCCTAGTTCACAAATTATTAAGAAAATTAAAAATAACTATAAATAATAGAACCATAGTTATATGGAATGGAACTTTATACAGTTTCCAGCATAAGTAAATATGTGAGTATATATATAGGGTGTTAATACTAAGTCAAAGCAAGATTTTTTTATAACCACCATATCGTTTTTCAAAAGTAATAAATTTATAAAATCCTTAAACTATCTACTACAACATTTGTCCCAAACATTTGTTTCTATCTATTCAAAAAAAAAGTCTATTCAAATTTAAATACATTGTAGTTAATCATTTGTGTGCGCATTTTGCATAATTTTTACGTATAAATAACAGAAACACGTTGCCGGGCTTGCGTTGTACTTGAAGTAAATGCATACATTGAAAAAAACCTTTAGGACAAATGTTGTAGTAGATAGTTTAAGTATTTTGTAAATGTTTTACTTTCGAAAATCGATGGCGTGGTTATCAAAAAATCGTGCTTTGAAATTCTTGATCGATCGCCATTTTGTCATTTGAAAATATAAAAAATAATTTTAAATGCAAATGTTTTACAGGATCGAAAGTTTCTAACTACCATTTTCGGGTGTGACGGCAGTATTAACACCATGTATATATATTCCGGGTGAAGAAATGAAAAAAAGCGCTGTAGCCTTCTCTTTGGACGTCCAGTTATGTGCTTTCGCAGCCGCTTCAAATTGTTTTAAATAGTTCGGCCACGAAGATTTGCCATCAAATTCCGGCGTTTTAATGAGCATTGTTGTACTAGTATCAGGTTTTACTACTTTACTTTCTTCTTGTAAACCTGCCTTCACTACATCGGAATTTGACATTGGTGACAATTCTAGTGACCTTTTCTCGTAATTCTTCGATCTGCTTGTCATAGTCATCTTTTAAATACTTCAAGTCGTCCTCAGTTTTTCTAGAATTCTCTTCTAATTTTTGTTCTAAATTTCTAGAATGTTCCATTAATTCTTCTCTTAATATTCTGGAACTTTCTTCTGCTTTTCTAGAACTTTCCATTAATTTTTCTTCTAATGTTCTAGGGTGTTCCAATAATTTTTCTTTTAGAGTTCTGGAACTTTCTTCTGATTTTCTAGAACTTTCCTCAAATTTTTGTTCTAATGTTCTAGAATTTTCTGTCAATTCATCTTTTAATGTCCTAGAATTTTTGGCTATTTCCTGTTTTAAATCTTCTTTTAATGTTTTGGAACTTTCTTATGATTTTCTAGAACTTTCCTCAAATTTTTGTTCTACAAGTTTACGAATGTCACACTGAATTTCGAATAAGTAATCAGGATTTTCACCAACATCGATTAATGCTTCTCTCAGTCCCTCTTGAAGGACTGACTTCTTTCCTGTTGTGTCCAAATCTCTTTCTTCCAATTCGGTTTTGAGATCACTTACTTTTAATTCATTTAGTTTTAATTGTCTACTCGCCATATTATTTATTTCTAATTATACTTCACAGTTTATTAACCCGAACACCTGACACCAATTGTAACGTTTTTATTTATTTGGGTGAAGTGCAAATATTAGACAATTTATATTAATTAAAATAAAAGTTTATTATAACGATAAATAGATATTAAATATAATTAAAAGGTGATAAATATAACGAACACTACGATTAAACAACTATGAAACACTAATTAAGACTAAGAATATTATAAAACACTTAAACACTAAGATTATTTATTTAAACAATATATAGATTACTTATTTATTTATGCAACTGTATTTATTTATATTCACCACTTGTCTACTATCTGTTTATATCACCAACTGTTTTACACGCAACGCTTATTTATATCAGACTGTCCAATGCCTTCGCTAACGGTGCTTATATACCCTAGCAGAAAATTCGAGAACACGCTAGAACACTTCTAGATAAAACACAATAGGTTACATCAACCGCGTAATTAAGCAGGTTCAGACAGGTCGGTGAAAGTGGCGGCGACGGCGGACACTGCACATTACAATATTATAAAAAATAAATATCCAGTATTAAGTAACAATTACAATATAGCAAAACAAAAACATTTTCAATTAGTATCTAGTACAAAAAAAAAACAATATTTTCAAAGTAAAATCACAAATTCAGACAATAATAAAAGTACATGGAGTGCAATATATTCAAATGCAAATAAAATATTGTTAATAAAAATGTTAAATTAAAAAATAATAACGATGCCATTGACGAGGACACTCAGATAATAGCTGAAGATTTTAATAACTTTTTTATTTAAAAAACCTATCGATTAAAGTAAACAAGCTCAATTCCGAGCTTCTCAAAATCAAAATGTTCGAACAAATAAATTCAACATAAATTGTAATAAAAATTTGTTTATGTTCCCTTTTGACAGACGAGTTCGTGTATTTAATGTGTAGTAAATTAAATCAAAAATATCAGCTGAGCCAGATAATATACCGAGTTTCCTAATTAAAAAAAATGATGCACATTATTGCACCCCCACTCGTTTACATTATTAATTTGTCTGTTGAGGCAGGAGAAACACCCGTTTTTAAGAAACAAGATGCTCAAAATATTGAAAATTATAGGCCTGTATCGCAATTCTCAATTTTCTCTAAAATGTTTGAATACTGCTTCCTAGCACGTTTGGAACCATTTTTAAAACAAAATAATATTATCACTAACAATCAATTCGGTTTTCGACATGATTTATCAACAATACAAGCTATTCAAAATTTTTATGAGAACATTATTTTGAAACTGGAGTCAAATGAACATCCCGTGGCTATTTTTTGTGATCTGTCAAGGGCTTTTGACTGTGTTAACCACTTAAATCTTCTTGATAAGTTGGAGGAATATGGCATTCCTGGAGTAGTTCTCACATGGGTAAAGACTTTTCTTCATAATCGGCAGCAATATGTATGTATTATTCACAAGGATAATTTTAGAATATCTGCAGTTAACTCGAAGCCTTCTGCAGTTAAAATAGGCGTACCACAGGGTTCTATTCTAGGACCTATCCTCTTTTTGCTGTTTATTAATGACATGGACTTGATATTTCAGGGAAACACTGTTAGTTTAACCATGTACGCTGATGATACATTAGTTATTGCGTCTCACTCGCATACAAAAACTCTAGAAGCCTCTCGTACCGAAGTGTACAATTCACTAACAACCTGGTTTAACATTAATAAATTATTTTTGAACGAAAATAAAACTAATTACATTAGATTTCGTAATCAATCGAATAAAAATTACATGAATATTAAAATTAGTAACAGTACGGTGTAAAGGGTGAGTGACACAAAATTCTTGGGTTTACATAAGAATGAACATTGTTTTTGGAACTACCATTGCCATCATATTATTAAAAAACTAAATTCCACATGATACTTAAATAAAAATGTTAAAAATAACCTTAATACAGAGCAGATAATAATGCTATACCATGCACATCTTGGGTCCGTGTTAAATTACGGTGTTTCTTTTTGGGGTTTCTCTCCAATGGCATCGGATATATTCATTTGCCAGAAAATAACAATTAGATGTATTGCTGGAGTCTTGCAGACAACTTCATGCAGAAGTTTATTCAAAAAATTTAATATTTTATCATTAGCTTCTGTATTATTACTGGAATTGTGCAATTATGTCTATAAAAATAAACATAAATTTTCAACAAATATGGATTTACACAAATACAATCAACGAATAAACAGGACTTTAGATTGCCTTGCAACAGATGAAATATAGGACGAAAATCTCCTCAATATCTAGGTCTAGATGTTTTTAGTAAACTACTACCCGAAATTAAAAATTATGGTAACTTGAGAACATTCAAGCAAGCTGTCAAAATATTTTTAATTAATAATTGCTTTTACTCTGTAGCAGAATATAACAATTTCAATAATGAAATTTTGTAATTAATATTTATGCTTTTATTTTGTAATATATGTATGTATCTGCTTCTTGAAACCTTTTCAACACATGTATAATATGTCGAGTGAAATAAATATATTATTATTATTATTATTATTATTATTATTATTATTATTATTATTATTATTTGAGATATGAAATGTGTAACCAAGGAGTTGTGTTTGTTTAAAGCGTAGGCTCCGGGATTTAAATTATAGATAATTTTATAAATTTATCCATAACATACATAGAAAAGTATTAATGGAAATCTGTAGAAAATTTAATAATCTTTAATGTTAATAATAACATAAATCTTAAAAAAAACTATTTCGAGTTTTAAGTAAAGTGCCATTTCCGGTTATCTGACTTACACCAAAATCTAATGGCTTCTTCCTATATCAGAATAATTAGAAATACAAGGTTTCAAAATTTTCTGAATGTTAATTTATAATTACACTTCAATATAGAGAAATGTAGAATAATGACACGCTAGAAAAAACAGCTTATATTGTATCAGTATCATATGAATGATCAGTCAGTACAAAGAATCACTGAATTTAAGGATCTATGTGGTAAGTTTAATATTAAATTAGAATTTGTTAACATGTTCAATCTACGGTTGCTGTATCATATCGGAAATTGAATTTTGTGATACCAACGTTCAAAACAATTTATGAATATGACTACTGTTATTATGTTATATAATTGTTATGTACTGTTGTCAAGTATGGTCTCTTTATGTAAATTGGGAATATGCTATTTAAGGCGTGGAAAAGAGATTTGTTAAATACTGCTGGTTTAAAAAACATTGGATTTACAATCATTAGCATTATGAGACTGCTCTAAAAACTTTCAATCTTATTTCTCTTGAATATAGGCGAAACATTAAAGCATATTATATTTATACAAAATAATTCATAATGTAATTTGACTCCTATGTCTATGGCAGGTATCGTCAATCTTGGAAGAATCATTTGGGTATCACTGTCTTACCATACCGTGCCGTATATTGAAAAGGCTGAGATATCATACATTAAGGTTGAGCAGCAATGTTGTAGACTATTTAGCCGAAATTTAATTTCGTTGCCCGAGATGTACTAATTGAAGGTTAGTCCACTTTACATCTCTCCCTAGTTAGTAGTTAATAGTGGGAGATGAGTTATATATATATATATATATATATATATATATATATATATATATATATATATATATATATATATATATTCACTATGAACACTGAAAACCGTGACGTAGGCGTTTAACTTGGGAAAACAAAATTTTAATGTCTTATTAATGAAATCTGATGATATATTTATTTATTAATTTGTGTACAGAAAAAAAATCTTACTTGATATTGCGAATATATAAGTTTGCAGTTTTTACGTCCCGCTGCCCTTGGTAAGGGAGGTATAGGGATCGTGCTAAAAATCGCTTATCGAGATTTTGGTGAATGACAATGCCCAAGTTTTAAGGCCTTCAGAATTCAATTTTACTATTTTCACAACTATATGTGTGTGTGTGTGTGTGTGCGTGTGTGTGTGTGCGTGCGTGCGTGTGTGTACTATGCTATTTACTATTTTTTTATTTATTAACTTATTTACACCACTCTCCCTCCCTCTCTCTCTCTCTCTCTCTCTCTCTCTCTATATATATATATATATATATATATATATATATATATATATATATAGGGTGACACACAAAATAGCATGATGGTAGCGCTGTTTCTAATTTCAAGTGGGACACACCATATATTTTTATATATTTCAAAACTATGTTAAAGTACGAATTTATCGATATGCTTGAAGTGTATTTTCATTGAAGAAATAAATTACAAAAGCGAAGGAGAAAACTATGAATATTGTGCATGGGCCTCTGGGGTATGCACATTGGGAAGTGTGCGCCTACGGATTTTCTTTTCGGATTATGTTTGCAAGGTTGCTTTTTATCTTGATTGCATGATCTGTAGCCCGTCAGTATCTTTCAAAACGACCGCCAAACATATACACGTTTTAATACCTGATGGTGAAAAAAAGGTAAATTATGTCGAATACTATCATGTTTGGTATCAAATTAAAACTCTAGGTATTGCCAATTACTTTTGAGTGCTAGCTATATAATAGTTTAATTATATACAGTGTGTCACTAAAAAACGGGCAAATCAAAATAACTCTTTTATTTATAATTATTTTTTAATTTTCAAGGCTGTATATCTTATAACAAAACAATACATTTTATTGTGTCAGCTGTCCCACACAATACATGATGGAAGGAATTCAATTGCAACGTTCTCCGTTAATAGTATTTGTTATAAATGACGATTAAATGTTAGCGCTGAAAATAGGAATATTAAAACACATTTATCACAAACACAAAAATAACAAATCTAGATGATCATCGCCTGGCCGAACCCGGTCACGCGGAATCCTCCTCCACGCCGTAATTATTTCTGTAAAAGAATTAACACATGAGAAATACTCAGTGAGGAGGCAATCATTTACAAAAGGTTCAGGTATTCACACACCGTACACACATGTTGGCAACTATGGGCAGTACCGCTAGTTACTACGGAACCTCTGCCGCTTCGGTGGTGATCCGGAGACAATCCTCTTAACCAACTGGATCAGATCACTACAGCCCTAACTGCTGCTACGCTGGCGACCACAGATGCGGGTCACTACAGCCTTCCCTGCTGCTACGCTGGCGACCCTCGGGTTCACACGAGCGGCCACTACGGAACCACTGCCGCTTCGGTGGTGATCCGGAGACATTCCTCTTAACCAACTGGATCAGATCACTACAGCCCTAACTGCTGCTACCGTTGGCGACCACAAATGCGGGTCACTACAGCCTTCCCTGCTGCTACGCTGGCGACGCTCGGGTTCACACGAGCGGCCACTACAGAACCACTGCCGCTTCGGTGGTGATCCGGAGACATTTCTCTTAACCAACTGGATCAGATCACTACAGCCCTAACTGCTGCTACCGTTGGCGACCACAGATGCGGGTCACTACAGCCTTCCCTGATGCTACCGTTGGCGACTCTCGGGTTCACACGATGCGGCCACTGCAGTACACCGTACTGCTCACACGCACACCCACAATCATACACACGCTAGATTAACTCTCTCACCTGAATCACTATAATATCGATGTTCTCACACTGAAATCTAGAAATAAACTGAAATAAAATACGTGAATACCAGTATCATTAAATGTAGCTCTTATTTAACAGCATCGGTTACGTACCTAAATAGCTAATTTCAAATTTTGCAGAAAGTCCTTCTTCTGACGCAGGGTTTCGACTTAGCGCATCGACGTGACCCATTCGTAATCCTGGGCGACATTTTATATCAAATGAATATTCCTGCAGTTCCAGCCACCATCTTCCAATCCTGGGTACCAAATCCTGTTTAGCGTTAGCAGTCCGTAGTGCATTGCAGTCTGTTACTAATTTAAAATGTATTCCCAGCAGATATACTCTAAATTTCTTTAACGTTTCGAATGCTGCTAGTCCCCAGCTCATACGAATGATACTTCATTTCCCTTGGAGAAGTTTGACGACTGAAATGAGCAACTGGGTGGAATTTACCTGTGTCCAATTTCTGCAGCGGGATTCCTCCTAATCCTAACTTGCTGGCGTTCATGTGCATCTCTGTTTCGGCTTTCGAATCGTATAGTCGCAAAAGTGGTCGTTCCGTAAACTTTTTCTTTAGGTCTTCAAATGCTTTCTGTTGTTTCGCTTCCCAACACCACAGTGTATCTTTATTGAAATGTCGAAAATAACTTGTAAGTCCTACAAACTGTCTTACTTGATGGACATTCCTCGGTGCCTGAAATCCGGTGACGGCTTTTATTTCTCCTTTCCAGGTCGAACTCCATCTTGATCAATCTGAAATTCTTAATAATTAATGCTGCTCTGAAAAACAAACATTTGTTCATATTCAGTTTAAAGTTGTTTGCTCAAACAAATGTCAAATAGTGTCATCAGTCGCTGGTTCCTACTTCCACTGAATTCGCCTCCATTTCGTTCTGCACAATTCGATACTCGTTGCCGTTTTTTTTTTTTTGTTATAATGTGAGCGTGTATGTCCCAGTTTTCCACAAATAAAACAACAAATGTTCGCCATTCCATCGTTGTGTTGCTGCGTAGTATAGTAAGGCCACTTGTTCTTCTGAAAAGTACGATGTAAATCGCGTTTAATAGGAGTAGAAAGGTTTCGTGTCGCTAATTTATCTTCGATCGTCTTCAAAAATAATAAAAGAGACTGCGGCTTCTTGCATTCTCTGATAAGAGCAAGTGTTGAGTAGCGCCAGCTTCTCATAATAATATTGCCACATGGGTTCATCCGGTTTCTTGTTGCAAAAAATCATTTCTTGAAGCAACTGAAAATAATTTTCCTGTGACGGAGAAGCCTTCAACAACATAGCCTTCCATGTCTCCCAAGAATTATTTATTCCTTGCAGCGCTTTATACCATATTTCTGCATACCCTCTCAAGCGCGATGTCACATATATGATGGTAGTTATTTCGCCCCATTTATGCATAGCGCGTAGAGTGAACATACATACTGAAATTGAGGACTGTTGTTAGGTAACGTCATGTTGTAATGTTGTTCCAGGTTCTTAATCCAGCAAAACATAAACGTAATCAATATCCGCACTGTTCCAAAAGCTGTGTTGGTGTGATCCCAAAAGCTGAAAGTTAAAAATGTTGTGATCCCACTTCTGAAATGTTATAAATGACGATTAAATGTTAACAGGAATATTAAAACACATTTATCACCCAAACGAGTATATACAGTATTAATACAAAAAAAATAACAAATCTAGATGATCATCGCCTGGCCGAACCCGGTCACGCGGAATCCTCCTCCACGCCGTTATTATTTCTGTAAAAGAATTAACACATGAGATATACTCAGTGAGGAGGCAATCATTTACAAAAGGTTCAGGTATTCACACACCGTACAAACATGTTGGCAACTACGGGCAGTACTGCTAGTTACTACGGAACCTCTGCCGCTTCGGTGGTGATCCGGAGACAATCCTCTTAACCAACTGGATCAGATCACTACAGCCCTAACTGCAGCTACGCTGGCGACCACAGATGCGGGTCACTACGGCCTTCCCTGCTGCTACGCTGGCGACCCTCGGGTTCACACGAGCGGCCACTACGGAACCACTGCCGCTTCGGTGGTGATCCGGAGACATTCCTCTTAATCAACTGGATCAGATCACTGCAGCCCTAACTGCTGCTACCGTTGGCGACCACAGATGCGGGTCACTACAGCCTTCCCTGCTGCTACCGTTGGCGACCCTCGGGTTCACACGATGCGGCCACTACAGGGCACCGTAATAATTATTTACACGTTCAATTCCTGCCCGCCTTATTTTTTTATATTTTGTTTTTATTTTGTATAATATATTATTAAATAAGGTATAAAATTAAAATATAAATTGTTTGGTAAATCAAGTATTTTATAGAATAAATCTACGAGAAATGAAATAAAAAAATTATTGTACTTAAAGTACCTTATAAAATTAAAATTATTAAAAAAAAAATAAGTTCTATAAAATACTTGATTTATTAAACAATTTGTTTTAATTTTGTAGTTTTTTAAATACATTTTACAAAATAGAATAAAAATAATAAAAATATGAGGCGGGCATGATTTGAACTCGGGAATAATTATTACAATGCCCCAATCTAACTAATTCAGCTACAGAATACGTTTCTATGATTACTGTTTTTAATAAATTATAAATAATAACTATCAGTCTGAATTATATTTTCGCCAATATTTCATTAATAAGACATTAAAATTTTGTTTTCCCAAGTTAAACGCCTACGTCACGGTTTTCAGTGTTCATAGTGAATATATATATAACCCGAGGGTCGCCAGCGTAGCAGCAGGGAAGGCTGTAGTGACCCGCATCTGTGGTCGCCAGCGTAGCAGCAGTTAGGGCTGTAGTGATCTGATCCAGTTGGTTAAGAGGATTGTCTCCGGATCACCACCGAAGCGGCAGAGGTTCCGTAGTAACTAGCGGTACTGCCCATAGTTGCCAACATGTGTGTACGGTGTGTGAATACCTGAACCTTTTGTAAATGATTGCCTCCTCACTGAGTATTTCTCATGTGTTAATTCTTTTACAGAAATAATTACGGCGTGGAGGAGGATTCCGCGTGACCGGGTTCGGCCAGGCGATGATCATCTAGATTTGTTATTTTTGTGTTTGTGATAAATGTGTTTTAATATTCCTATTTTCAGCGCTAACATTTAATCGTCATTTATAACAAATACTATTAACGGAGAACGTTGCAATTGAATTCCTTCCATCATGTATTGTGTGGGACAGCTGACACAATAAAATGTATTGTTTTGTTATAAGATATACAGCCTTGAAAATTAAAAAATAATTATAAATAAAAGAGTTATTTTGATTTGCCCGTTTTTTAGTGACACACTGTATATAATTAAACTATTATATAGCTAGCACTCAAAAGTAATTGGCAATACCTAGAGTTTTAATTTGATACCAAACATGATAGTATTCGACATAATTTACCTTTTTTTCACCATCAGGTATTAAAACGTGTATATGTTTGGCGGTCGTTTTGAAAGATACTGACGGGCTACAGATCATGCAATCAAGATAAAAAGCAACCTTGCAAACATAATCCGAAAAGAAAATCCGTAGGCGCACACTTCCCAATGTGCATACCCCAGAGGCCCATGCACAATATTCATAGTTTTCTCCTTCGCTTTTGTAATTTATTTCTTCAATGAAAATACACTTCAAGCATATCGATAAATTCGTACTTTAACATAGTTTTGAAATATATAAAAATATATGGTGTGTCCCACTTGAAATTAGAAACAGCGCTACCATCATGCTATTTTGTGTGTCACCCTATATATATATATATATATATATATATATATATATATATATATATATATATATATATATATATATATATATATAGAGAGAGAGAGAGAGAGGGAGGGAGAGTGGTGTAAATAAGTTAATAAATAAAAAAATAGTAAATAGCATAGTACACACACGCACGCACGCACACACACACACGCACACACACACACACACACACATATAGTTGTGAAAATAGTAAAATTGAATTCTGAAGGCCTTAAAACTTGGGCATTGTCATTCACCAAAATCTCGATAAGCGATTTTTAGCACGATCCCTATACCTCCCTTACCAAGGGCAGCGGGACGTAAAAACTGCAAACTTATATATTCGCAATATCAAGTAAGATTTTTTTTCTGTACACAAATTAATAAATAAATATATCATCAGACCTTATTACCTATTGCTGGCCAATCCGGTTTGTACACAGATTTCGGTAATGATATATTCGTACCGTGCGGCCGTATACCTGGCGTCACCCCACGGGCACTTATTATTGACGTGGAGAGCGCGACCAGATACTCAAGCACGCCGACACGAGACCCCTCATATACTAAATATGTATATCGCTAAAATAGTCTCATAACGATTTCGTATATCTTATAGGTGTGTTGTCGCCGCGAGTCTGAGTGTGTGGTCGTGTATCTGGGAAACTAGGTTCGATTCCGACGGACGATATTTACAAAAGTGACCCTTGTGTTGCACTATCCCGCCAACAATGAATGCCTGATCAACGCCCGCACTATACGAATATGTGAGCGAATATCATCATTATTACCAAAATTGGGGTACAAACCAGATTGGCACACCCAGCAATGGGTAATATGCCGTGATGATATAGTATATTATTAATTATAGCTCTCGAGATCCCCTTCCCTGTTGAATACGTTATTCTGGTCATAGATATAAATAGTGTATTAAAATTGGATATTTATAATAAAACACAAGGTTTAAACATGATATTCAGGAGTTTCTCCAATATTCTACAAAATATATCCTGTTTCAAACAACAACCGTTTTCATGGTAACTCTATTTGATAGGTATTAACACGTTGGCCGCCATGAGGTATGCGTACTGTACCTCACAAAAATTTCCCGTCTTGTGTCGAGGTACATATATAGTGCCACATGCAGTAAAGCGCTCTTATGCTGTGTGTCTTCATGTTGGTGCCTCAGACGTCGTATATTTGTACATTTGTACAGGATTGAATTCTTCGTGGCGCGTTGGGCCAGAAAACGCAAAAACCCCCCGTATTTTGTTATTCATTTTTTTTTAGGCAAAACCTTTAAATTTGTGGTCATCTGAAAGAAAAGTGTATAAACATACCAGTAATAATTTTTAATAACAATTTATTGATAAATGTGGACAAGTACAAAGTAATAAGTTATAAAAATTAATTCATTGAAACTTTATGAACAGAAAAAAAACAATTTACGCAGTAGAGTTTTTTGCAAACAGAGCATTCCCAGTATGTTCTTGGGGTTTTGTTCTGTGCAAATTTGCGGCCAAACTCTGCACTACATCGTTCATAGCACACGCTACATCTTAGCCGTTTGCCGGTGTTTTCTAATTCATGATTCTCCGCGGTAAGATTTTCGGGACTTCCAGGAATCTGAGGTTGTTCCTTTTGCAAAATATGGTCCAATGTGTCTTGCTTGAACTCAGTAATTGATATTTTATTTTTTGTTAATTCGCTGTACACAACAAAAGCATTCACCACAGTTGTTCCTAAAACAATTTCTACAGCTAACTTCCTATACCATTTTACGCCTCGTCTTAAGGGACAATTGTAAGATTTACGTTGATCTGAGAGATCTATATAAGATTTTGAGTTATTATAATCGACAATTAGCTGCGGTTTTCTTCTTTCGGGGTCTTTTCGGCTCGGCATGTGCGTCGTTTCGCTTAGATGTTTTGTGCTTAAGGCCAAAACATCTCTTTTGTCTCTCCATTTCATCTTTACAATTCCTGGATCAGTAATTCTAGCGATGTTTTCAGTTTTCCTCAATTTTGCTTTTTCTACTTCCTTGCAATTGAATTTTCTTTTCTTTCGGAGATTTCCTACTAAATGAGTTTTTCTTTCCAATAGCAATTTTGCTAAATTCACGCTGGTGTAATAGTTATCAACAAATAATGTACGGCCTTTATCTAAAAGTGGCTCCAACAGGTCAAGTACAACTTTTTCTAATACTGCAAGATCTGTTGAAGTAGTTTTACCACAATAAACACTAAAGTTGTAAGTATATCCTCCTCTCATACAAAGTTTATATAATTTTATGCCAAATTTGTGTTTTTTTTATTTTTTATGTACTGACGAAACTTAATTCTCCCTCTGAATAGCACCATGGTTTCATCTATACAAACATCTTCTGCTGGGACCATGACATATTTGAATAGTTCTATGAGCATATTCATAAGAGGTCTGATTTTCCGAAGCCTATCTGGTTCACTACCTACGTCAGTAACATCTTCATTATTGCTAAAATGAAGCATTCGAAGAATCAGTTGAAATCGGTTTCTGCTCATGTATAATGGAATGTTGTTTTTATATATTGGGTCTTTAGACTAATAATCAGAGATTTTTGGGAACCGACACAAACCCATCCATAATAAAATAGCAAAGAACAACTCAATCTCTTCTGTGTCAGTGTCAGTCCATTTATTTCTAGTTTTATTTGGGCAGCATACCTATTTGTTTCATTTACTATGTGGTTTACTATGTTTTCGGTAAAAAATAATCGAAAAAATTCATAGGGACTCTTGCAAAAATAGTCCTCCATTAACTCTTCTCTAATACCGGCTCCATTTTCCGTAAAATTAAAACTTTTGAGTTTTGAAGTTCCATCGATAGGTTGCCAATTGATTGTGTTTTTTTCTAAATCGCCCTCTTCTCCTGAGGTTCCGGAATCTTCACTTCCAACATATTGAAGTATGACGTCGTTTATAGTTTGAGAAACGGTGTCTTGTTGTTCAGCATCTTCGTCACTTTCGAAATCGTCTATAAAAAATACAAATTCATTATAATTTTCGTATTATTTTTTGAAAAATGGAAAAAATCAAGAGGTATATCTTCTTCAAAGACTTACCTGAGTTGTTATTTCCAGGATTTGTGTCAACACTACAATTTTTTGGATTAAAGCGTTGCTCGCTGCATGACGGCAAACTACTCGTATATTGTCTTTTTCCGTGGAGGAGGTGCAGTTTCCTCCGAGGATTCCTCGCTTTCATCACTGCTCTGGGGAGAATATTGGTCTGAAGATGAATCTCCAGCAAATGGATCTTCTTCTTCATCTGACATAAAGTCATCCCAGAGTTTTTGTAGGCGGTTCTGTTCTTTTTCATAATTCATTGCTATACATGTAGCAAATGCATACGCACTGATATAAGGCTCTGCGAATTCTCAAGTGATGTCGTTTGGATTTGCTAGTTCAGACTTGTCTGAGCACGCGCATATGATATCGAGGCACAATATTCGTGCCACGTGGCATATAGCACAAAATATTTCAATCGGTGCATTGAGGTACATATGTTATGCCACAAAATCAAATAACCAAAAAATAAATAAAAACATTTACGTAATTTTATTATTATTCCTATAATGTACGTAATGAATATAATTCAAATCAAGATAAATTTGAATTTGGCACCGGAGGTCAGATTTTGGTCCCCTCATTGCGGCAGCCAACGTGTTAATAATTACTCAAAATCTCAGTCAAAAAGTATTTACTCTCTTACGTCGTTTTGGTGCACCATCTTCGGGGTTTATAATCATTCAATAAAATACAAAATAGTACATACTAAATAACATGGAGATTATCACACTTACAGGTAAGATCTTACAAAATATTACATGGCATGTATATCCTGCAGCTCCTGACAGAGTTTTGGAGTGCTTGGCCGTTCAAGCATTTATCTATGCAGCTCGAGACAGCGAAACACAGCAAGCACTGCGATTGGCCCGCCCAAAAACACAAATTGACGCGCTCTCATATGCACTAGAACATGAAGCTGCCAAAGAAGCTTCACGTAACCAATCTCGAGTGCGAAATATTGATGCCGAGAGAAAAGAAGTCACGGAAGATCTAGAAGAGAAAATGCAACGAATTGTTAATGAAGTGTTTGTTGAAAGAAAGAAACTTACTTCTTCGAAAAATACAAATGAATATGGAATCGACAGAAGAAGAGAAGGAGTTGGAAAACTAAGTCGGGTTGATGGGAAGGGGCAATCGTCAACTCGTAATCTGACAGCCCCACAATCCATCAGTTATGTCGCATCCCTTCATCATCAAGCCAGTAGCATCTACGCGAATGGCTCTGTTAATGGAAGGCCACTGAAAATGTTACTAGATACGGGTGCGACAAAGACTATAATTAGACCCGATTTAGTAAAGAACACAGACAAGACGCATCTTCAACCAACCAAGTGGAGATTACGCACAGCGACAGGAGAACAAGCTACCACATTAGGAGAAATAGATATGACCATCACTATTAGAAATACATCCTTTAAACATCGTGCGCTGGTAGCTGACGTCGAAGATGAATTAATACTCGGTATGGACATCATGAAAAAGCACGGTTTCAAACTTGACCTGAAGAAAGAAGTAATGATGGTCAATGAAGAAGAACTTGTTTTAAACCCACGAGAAGACTAGGCTGTTCGCGTACTAATGGCAGAAGATGTTACCCTTCCAGAACGAAGTGAATCTATCGTGCAAGCACAATTAGATGGTAGTTTCTGTGAGGGGAATATTGTTATGCTTGAGCCGAAGAATGATGATGTGAAGACTGGTACTGGAGTTATTGTAGGAAAATCACTGATTAAAACCAGTCAAGTAATACCAGTTCGAATAATGAACGTAATTTTTATCCAGTTGTTCTTAAGAGAAGAACAATTGTAGGAGAATGCTTGGCAGTATCCTCGATTATTCGAACTGTTAAGGCTAAAGGAAACATATCTCAGGAAGTTTCTGGCACATTAATTAACCAATTATCAACCTCCTTCCAAGAACTGACTGCCGACCAGAGAACTAAGGCAAAAAAATTAATTGGAAGATTTCAAGATGTGTTTCAAGTTTACAAGACGACCAACGGGAGAACTAATGTGGTTCACCATAAGATAGACATCGGCGACGCAAGACCCATCTGCCAACCAGCAAGAAGATAACCATTGGCGAAGCGTGAGGAAGCGGAAAGAATTATTGAGGACATGAAAAAGGAAGGTGTGATCGAACCTTCAAGCAGTCCGTGGGCTTCACCAGTGGTGTTA
This sequence comes from Harpalus rubripes, assembly GCA_963082715.1. NCBI lineage: Eukaryota > Metazoa > Arthropoda > Insecta > Coleoptera > Carabidae > Harpalus > Harpalus rubripes. The sequence continues at coordinate 32,144,243 of OY720452.1, read as the reverse complement.
GTAAAGAAGAAGGATGGCTCTACACGATTTTGCGTCGATTACCGTCAACTTAACAACGTCACCAAGAAGGAGAGCTACCCACTACCTCGAATAAACGATACACTAGACACTTTGGCTGGCTCGAAGATTTTATCCACTCTGGATTTAAAGAGCGGATATTGGCAAGTCGATTTGGATCCAAAAGATAAGGAAAAGACAGCCTTCACAATTGGTACCGGACTGTGGCAATTTACTGTAATGCCATTTGGGCTCTGCAATGCCCCTGCAACGTTTGAACGACTCATGGAAACAGTATTGGCTGGACTATCATGGAAAACCTGTTTAGTCTATCTCGACGACATTATTGTGGTAGGTAAAACATTCGAGGACTACATGAAAAATTTGGAAGAGGTTTTCCAGAGATTACGAAAGGCTAACCTGAAGCTCAGCCCCAAGAAGTGCCACCTGTTTCAAAAGGAAGTTCATTACCTTGGACAGGTGGTTTCAGATAAAGGTATTGCAGTTGACCCGGAAAATATAAAGGCTGTGAGAGATTGGCCAGCGCCTAGAGACAAACACGAACTTAGAAGTTTTCTTGGTTTGTGTACTTATTATCGGCGATATGTACCCGGATTTGCCAACATAGCCAAGCCACTTACAAAGCTTACTGAAGAAGGTCGAAGATTTATCTAGGAAATAGACTGCAAAGTTGCGTTCAAAGAACTTAAACATGCTTTGACAAGCGAACCTGTCCTGAGTTACCCGTTACCTGAAGGAGAGTTCATACTAGACACAGATGCAAGCAACGTGGGAATTGGTGGCGTTCTTTCCCAGATACAAAACGAACATGAGAAGGTTATTGCCTATTTCAGTAAGACCTTGTCAAAACCAGAGAGGAATTATTGTGTTACTGGAAAGAACTCTTGGCAGTCGTGAAATCCGTGGAACATTTCTACAAATATTTGTACGGAAGGAAATTTTTGATTAAAACTGACCATGCTGCATTAAAATGGCTGCTACAAATCAAGAATCCTGAAGGTCAGGTGGCTAGGTGGATTGAAAGACTACAGGAATACGATTTCAAAATCTAGCATAGAACAGGTACCAGCCATCGTAATGCCGACGCATTGTCCAGAAGACCGTGCCAAGATGAGTGCAAGCATTTTAGTCGACTAGAAGAGAAATTTTTCATCGTCGCCAGAACAACAGTAGTCGACGATAATTGGCAGCCCGATGGACTACGCGAAGATCAAGAAAAAGACCCAACTTTAAAAATTATACTCGAATGGAAAGCAGAAAAGAGCAAACCAGTATGGGAAGATGTTGCACCACACTCACCAAGTGTAAAATCGTACTGGGCGCAATGGGACTCCATGGTGATTGAGGATGGGATCTTAAAGCGTATGGTAGAAAATGTTGATGGAACTGAGAAGAGAACTCAGTTAGTTATTCCTAAGAGTAGAGTACCAGACGTGTTAAAAGAGATCCATGACGTATCTGGAGGCCATTTTGGAGTCATCAAAACGCTAGAAAGATTGCGTCAGCGATTTTACTGGGTTAACTTCACGGAAGATGTTAAAGATAGGTGCAAGAAATGTGTGGTTTGCGCTGGAAGTAACGGTCCGCATAAACGACGAAAAGCTCGAATGCGCCAATACAACGTTGGCAGCCCATTTGAGCGTATTGCGATTGATGTGGCTGGACCATTCCCAGAAAGTGACGAAGGAAATAAATACATCATGGTTGTTATGGACTACTTAACCAAGTGGGTTGAAGCATATCCATTACCCAACCAGGAGGCCACCACGGTCGCTGAAACTTTAGTTAAGGAATGTATATGCCGATTCGGAGTACCACGTGAACTCCACTCCGACCAGGGAAGAAATTTTGAGTCTGTCGTTTTCCAAAATGTCTGTAAGATATTAGGAATTAATAAAACTAGAACAACTGCATTACATCCGCAGTCTGATGGCATGGTTGAACGAATGAACAGAACGATCAACCGATATTTGTCGAAGGTAGTCTCCAACCACCAAAGAGACTGGGACCGCCATCTCCATCTGTTCCTGATGGCTTATCGTTCATCCGTGCATGAAACAACAGGGCAAACTCCTGCGAACATCTTATTCAGGCGTAAGTTGCGCTTACCATGCGACTTGGTATTCCGCAGTGAACCTGGGGAAGATCTGGCCGGGGAAGATTACGTTACCGACTTACGGAGAAGAATGGATGACATTCATGAACAAGTCCGTACGAACATTCAAGCTGCCAGCGACCGAATGAAGGACCGGCATGACATCAAGGCCGAAAAGAGTGGATATCAACCTGGAGATTTAGTGTGGCTTTACAACCCACAAAGACGTCGTGGGTTATCACCAAAGCTGCAAAAGAATTGGGAAGGCCCCCATGAGGTAGTCAAAAGGATAAACGACGTGGTATACAGAATTAAGAAACAACCTAGCGGGAAGCCGAGAGTAGTACACTTTGATCGGCTAGCCCCTTTCGCCGGAGAGAACCACGAAGTCCATAACGGAGCAACGGTTTGTCGGATCATAACACAAGAACCAACTTTTGAAGACTTCATGGAGAACTATTCCTTTGGCCGGAAGGCGCGGTTCGGCGTGACGATAGAAGAACACCGAGATCTATTCATCGTGTCTTCAGATTATTCCCTCGGTCACTGCGTATCAGAAGACTTAAAGATGTCCCGTGGCATAGCTTCAGCCTTTAAGGCGAAATTTGAGAGACAACAAGAACTGGCCAACCAACGCCCAACTGTTGGGAAAACGCTGCGCTTGAGGGATAGCAATACAGACCATCAGCGGTACATCTATTACCTGGTAACAAAACCACGCTCGTACCAGAAGCCGTCGTACTACAACCTGTGGAACTCGCTGTGCGATTTGAGGGACCATCTGCTTGAGAATGACATTTTGAAGCTAGCCGTACCGAAGTTAGGCTGTGGTCTAGATGGTTTAGATTGGAGGATTGATAGGAACATGATTGAAATCCGCTTCCGTTTTACCGGTGTTGAAATTCTCGTTTGCAGCTTTAACCCTAACGGACATAAAAAAGAAGTCGAGCGGACCATCGACTGTCATTTCTTCAAAACTTCGAAATGCACCAAGGGTAATGCATGCAGATTTCGTCATCACGAACTGTTCCGGGACGAAACAGTCTTAAGAAGGGGGCAGTGTAATGTGCAGTGCACGCCGTCGCCGCCACTGTTACCGCCTCTGACCCCGTCGCTGCCGCAGGGACGAGCGAGTGTCTATTGTTAGCGATGACACAACCGACTGGTCGGAGCCTGCTTAATTACGCGGTTGATGTAATCTATTGTGTTCCAGTGAGTTCTGGGATTTTCGGCTAGGGTATATAAGCACCGTTAGCGAAGGCACTGGACAGTCTGATATAAATAAGCGTTGCGTGTTAAACAGTTGGTGATATAAACAGATAGTAGACAAGTGGTGAATATAAATAAATACAGTTGTATAAATAAATAAGTGATCCATATATTGTTTAAATAAATAATCTTAGGGCCGGTTGCAGAAACAAAATGTAACAGCGTGATTAACTGACATCGCGTCAGATGTAACATAACGTCAGATTTCTGATGCGTTGCACAAACAAAAAATGAGGTTGTGTTAGCTGACGTACCGTTACCATGGCGTCAGATAAAAATACAATCTGACACCAGTGCAAACTGTCCCGAGTTTAGTGACTTTCTAGGGATATTTTCTTCAAAGTTAGTGAGTTTCAAATTAAATTTTTTGAATTTATTTGTCAATGAAAACTTTTGACATATATTTTTTTTAATCTGAGTAATTTAAAATAAATTACTTTAAAGATGACAGAAAGACGCAAAAATTTCACAGAAAGTGACAAACAATTGTTACTAGAAATAATTAAACCGTAAGATATATTTATTTTTAAATTAAACGTTATTATTACGTACTGAATTATTATTTAAGATATGAAAACATAGTCGAAAATAAAAGTACGTGCTTGGGATCATTCATTGCTTTAAAGCAAAAAACCTGGGATGAAATTACAAATAGTAGACTGCTAGTCCGATCATTTTTTCCTTCTGGAACCCTCATCCATTCAACAGTAGACCATCAAGTTGATCGTAATTTAAATTTCGCGGGTTAAAAACACCCATGCGCCAATGAACCAACCAATGAACTACATAACTACAAAGCAGAGCGCAGATGTAGGGATTATAACATGAATAACGAATAAAGGAGAAATAAGAATTATAACCTAACCTAACAAAGTTGTAATTATGATTAATATTAATAAATAGTAAGGAAGTTTTAAGATAGCACATTATTTGAATAAATCATCTGCGGAAATTGCCATATTGTGCAGTATTGCCGCGGTCACGATTACTGTTAGCGTTGTTTCTAATTTCAGCCTTAAACCATTTGAAAGACACGGAAATCTTCTTTTCCACACGCCAAAACAACGCTCAACTGTGTTTCGTGTGGTGATATGAGCGCTGTTGTAAGCCGTTTGACTTGGTGTTTGTGGATTTAAAAATGGTGTTAATAAATAATTTTTACAGGCGTAACCATTATCGTCTAATAAATAACCATTACCGTAAAAACCATTTTTCAATTGAGCTGCTATTAAAAATCGTGCTATCATGTACGGATCCTGGCCAGCTAGCAATTATGTGGTTAATTTGGAAATTGGGCCCACATACCACCTGCACGTTTTATGAAAAGTAACCCTTTCTGTTACGAAAGAGTTCAGCATTTGGCCCTCCTGGCGACTAAATTTTGATATGGGTACAGTCTATAGTACCCAAAACATTAGAAAACCCACAAATGAGGTAAAACTGATGTTTAACAACTTGAATTTCTTCATTTACAGGCATTTTTATATAGGTAATTTTTTCTGAAGCAATGCACCGGGATACTTTTTGAATTATTCTATACACAGAAGATTTGTTAACATTTATTTGGTCTCCCAATAATTGTAAATATGATCCAGTGGCAAAAAACCGTAATGTTATTAAAATTTGACATAGTGCCGATAAGGATTTATTTCTTTTTGTAGGAGGTTCCAAATGATTTCCAAAACGGTGCACCATATCCATAACTGTTTGTTTTGTAAAACGATATGTAAATATAAAATCCTGGTCATCATATATAGTAAAAGGATCCCTGCGATCTGGCATTGTGCGGATTCTAAAATGTGGTTCATCTTCATTGTCGGACAGGGAGCTCAGTGACGATAAATCGGACATTATTGAAAAATTATATTCTTGAAATTAGTTCTTTTTTCTTTTAATCAATGTTTACTATTGTAGTAGTCACAATTGTGGATGAATTATATGATATAATAAAATTATTTAAATGATATGAACTGAAAATTACTAAATATGAACGTAATGTCAAAAGATAATTGAACGCTGACGTGCAATTAATGTGACGTTATGTCAGATGAAGTTTGACAACGCGTTAGAGCTTTGTGCAACAGATTTTTCACTTGACAACGGGTTAAACGCGCTGTCAAATTATTTGACATAACGTTAGCTAACATCGCGTCAGATGGCTTCGTGCAACGAGTACTTTAATCTGACGTTACGTCACATCATCTGACGTGATGTCAAATATCTGACAACGATTTCTGCAACCGGCCCTTAGTGTTTAAGTGTTTTATAATATTCTTAGTCTTAATTGGAGTTTAATATTTGTTTAATCGTAGTGTTCGTTATATTTATCATCTTTTAATTATATTTACTATCTATTTATCGTTATAATGAACTTTTATTTTAATTAATAATAATTGTCTAATATTTACACTTCACCCAAATAAAAAAAACGTTACAATAACATCAACTATGTGCGCAATAGGTCTTGACAAACGTGCCCAAAACATGCTTTATGGAAAGAGACAGAAGCAAAACACGGCTACCTGTTTATGTTTACATTTGAGTCTTGACAATTTAATTTCTGTGTTTATCGTATTTTCTAGGTTTTGCCTTTACATATTTAAAATTAAATAATTTGCTTTTTGCGACTTGACATTGAATTTGACGTTTCAATATCAAATATAGAAAACATACGTTCATATTTTCATTCTAAACTAACGCTCGTAGCAGACAACTATGGCGAAACAAACATGCCGCACACATCGTATTTCGGGCGATTCAACTAACGATAAATTTAATATTATTTGTACAAAAAATACACTCCATATATTATTACTTTTATTGCATTAATGTGGAAAAATCATTACAATCCGATACCATTAAACTCCCCCATTACGGCCACAATTAATTATGACCTTTGCTAAAAAATATGATTAATAATAATAATAATAATAATAATAATAATAATAACAGATTTATTGTTTGAAAGCCTGAGCTTTATACTATATATATATATATATATATATATATATATATATATATATATATATATATAATATAATATAGATAATACAATATATATATATATATATATATATATATATATATATATATATATATATATATATATATATATATATATATATATAAATCAGATGGGAGCTCACAACTCAAATATATATTTGAAGATTCATTCATTAATTTAATAAAAGCGTTAGTATTATTTCACAAATTTTGAGAAACATTTGTTTTTATTAACATCGTAGGGATCTATATTTAAAGCACTATTGCTATTGCCTTTAATTAAAGACACAAAACACAGGCTGTGCCCAAATGCTTTTAAGGTGGTGATTATTGAAAAGTTTGAGACGGCTTGTAAGGTTTCGATACCAGCCCAGGCCAAATCAATTGTGCTTTCCCCGTTACGGTTACAAAAAGTGAAATTTCCAGGATAGTCGCCCGTACACCTACCATTCAATACACACATACCCAAAAGTTCCATAAAACTTGTTAATTTTCTTCCTCTATAGTCGATTCCGCTATGAAGAGAAATTATGTGCTCCTTGACATTTGGATTATTAATTATATCTTCTGCAATTTGATTCAGCTGGCCAAGTTGCGAGTTAAAGTCCCCTAGGAATATAATTTTGAAATTACTATAGTGGTCTAAGACAAATTGTAGAGTATTTTCTAAATTTTACAAACAAAAGTCTATATCTAATGATGGTATTAAGTAAAAAATATCAATGGCATATTTTTTTTTCTAATGAGTGTAGCTCTAATATTATCCAAATATTTTCAATTTTAATAATATTTATTTCAGAAAATTAATTATTTTTACAAAGTATTAATAATCCTGAACTAGCTCCCTCTTTATATTTTTCTTTAATGGCTTTTGCTTGGAAAAACCGGATGCTTAATTATTTCATTATACAATCCAAAACTTTTCAAATTTGGTATTTAAGACTTTTATATTAATGAGAACAACATAACTAGATGTTTTGTAAAATTGATAAACCAGAAGTACTACTTTACAGGAAGCTATAAACAGATTTTCTTCAAAAAATATATTAAAACATGATTCAAAACTTCTCAAATTTGGTATTCAAAACACGTGTATATTTTGAAACAACATTATATTTTGACTATACCTATATGATTAACCGGAAGTGGTACTTAATTTGGAGCTCTTAACATATTTTTGAGAGAAAACATACACTGAAAGAAATGTATATTGAAAATTGTATATTGTACATAAAAATTTTAAATTTAAATATGTAAATATTAAATATTGACAAACGTATATGTAAAAGTATTATAAAAATGTATTTATTATTAAGATTTGTTTATTTTTAAACGATATATATTTGAAATTAAGGACAGCATATTAATGGCTGTATTATGGTCAAAACTGTAAGTTTAAAATCTGTAAATAGTGAACAAAATCGCAACGATACTGTAACTCTTATGTAAAATTTTATATTAATCAATAAAAATAGATGTGGTTTTGTTAGTTTTTTACAGATTTAGATTTACAGTTCTGACCATAATACGGCCATTAGATTTATAATATATATATTTGACGAATATATTTAAATATATGAAGATATTTGTTTCTATATTAGATATTAGAATTAAATATCCGGTATATTCAACTTTAAAATACTGAATATTATGGTTTACGGCAACCGCGATGATGTAGGCGATCAGGGGAAGAACAGTGCACAGTATCCATTCATTCTATGTTTACTTGTATATATGAGTTTGCTTATTGCGTTGTACATTGAAAGTGGAAATTAAGACAAGACGAAAATGTGCGACGATTTTGTTAAAAATATTTTAAAATCGTGGGGTTTTGAAGATTTGTGCAAAAGTTTTGCTGGTAAGTTTGTGTTTCATTATAAAATTATAGGTTAAATTTATATTATCTACAAGTCCATGTTAACCATTCCATGTCTTGTTATATACATGCTGACATAGACTAGGAGGCATTTCGTTTACTTGACGAATGTGCTATTAAATCATTGATACCAAGTTCAGGAAAACTTTAAAAATGAAAAAAATAAAATAACAACATAAACATAAAGATCAACAAAATATCATAATAAATAAAAGCACTGAAGAAATCTGCAGCAACAAAGAAGAACGACTTTGTGAGAACTATCTATTTACATAAGTTAGAAAGTTTTATTAAATGTTTCATTTTCTAGATACTACCGAAACCAACAAAAATATTTTCCCAAATGTAAATTCCAAAAGTAAATGTCTTATAATATTTTATTTTAAACACTTACGTGTCCTATTGCATTTTTTCGTAGGGTCTCCATGGTTTGTTGTTAACAACTATTGAGGGAAAACAGCTCCTTATTAGAAAACAATTGGATGAAAAATGCAGAAAAGCATTAACAAAGATAATAGTAGACTATTTATTACATAAGAGTGGGACTGGTCGGTAAATATTTTTAAAATAAAAACAATGTTCTTTAATTCAATCGAATTGACAATATTTTGTAATTTCAGGATTTCATCTAAAATATTTTCGCATGTTACCAAAGAAATTGTAAGAAATTTCCCTACAGAAAATGCGAAAGCTTATTTTATACCGTATAAACAAAAAACAAAAACAACACCAAAGATTTTAAGTAAAGGAAAACTTTGGTCACGGTATAAAATTATAGACAAAAATCTTTATTGGACAAGCAAGTAAAAGACATTTCACACGACGATGATAATGGTATTTTACTTTTCTCAGTATATAATAAATATAATTCATAATTTTAAACTCCTAGATACAATTCCTGAAAAATCAACAGTTATTGAGAAACATAAATATATTGAAACATTGTACAGAATCAACTTCAGAAACAAGAAACAGTTTTCACGTGACTTATTTTAAAAGGAAAGAAGAATTAAATACGAAAGATCCACATGAATATTTAAATTTATTTACAATTTTAAAAACTTCTGAGGGATATAAATTTGTAAGTATATAAATATTTATTGAATACACAAATTGATGATTGAAGATTGAGAATCGTAATAACAGCGGATAACTTATTTAGGTTATTTTTTCTCAGATATTTTGTTTAGTTTTGAATTAGTTTACTAATTAGAAACAATTTGATTTTAACAAAATAATGTAACTATCTGATTTTAAAATAGTTAACGTAGTTCTTAATTTTGTACAAAGAAAGGTTTTAAAACTTTTTTAAAAAAAATTTATAAAAGAGAAACTAAAAACAAAATATATTTTCAAGCATTTGGGTGATGATTTCATTCTACGCCTTGCATGTTCTTTAAAGCATTAATATTAAATTGTTATATTAGTTGTTAGATGATTTTAATCGAGAGTACCCTGAAAAGGAAAATATATTTTTCGAAAAGTGGCCTATGTTGGCTGAAAAATTACTTAAATTAGCAGAGAAAATAAATTTGCAGATACAAAAAGAAACAAATGGTAAGTTGTGAACAAATGATAAATTTACCTATATTATTTACATTTTTTTGTAGATAACATCATATTATCTATTAAAATTTTACCTCAATTATTGGAACCTTACACTGTTAGGACAACGAAAGGAAAATGTTTCCGGCCTTCAAAATTAGAAAAGCAAAACAGTTTTCTCTTACACGAACAGGTAATGACAAGTTTCATATTAACAAAGGGTTCACAAACTCCCTTGCTATATTTTTGAAAGAAATGGATATTTAACGAACTGTAAAGTGATATTTTTTTAAAAATAATAACGTGGTTCAAAATGCATTCATCCATATATCTTAAAAACTACAAATTATTCAGTATTCAAACAGCCGGCCAGTTGGATTACAAAGTACAACTCTTTATTAATTTGCATGTATGTTATTGATCAAATTTCGTTGGATCTACATTTGCTTGTTAAAAATAAATGCGGACTTTATGGATACGCTACAGAAGTTCATTTTTTATAAAATTCATCGATATAGTAGTTCTTTGTTATATCTATTTAAAAATGTGTTCAACCAGTTGTTGCCCATTGCGGACAATATAGTTACATTCAAGTAATAACTGTTTTTTAAACTAAAGTATTTGTTTGTAGACTCCTGGAGAAATACAAGTTAAAATAGAATCTCGCGAGAAGAAACTTGTGGAAGGAGGGCTCACTCTTCAACCATTTATTATCATTATTGGACAGTTAAAAGATATCCAAACCTGTTACGTAGCTTTAAATAAAATATTTTACAATATTCCTTCGCCATTAGCAGCTGTAGACGTATGTTTTAAAATTTTCTTTGCATTAAAAGCACACTATCCTTCGGAATGAAAGCACGTGTGGACGTATATCCAACAAGAAATTTATAATATTAAATCAGATTGGGACATAGATTACTCTTTTGTTGCAACGTTGACTAAAGAATTACAAAGTAGTGATTAACATGCTGTTTTGTTATATTTATAAATATTGTGCTGTAACTTCTAGAATATTAATATGACATTATCGAAAAAATCACAATTTGAAGAGTATAGCCTATACAAATGTGCAGAGGATTTTTTCCAACGTGAATTTTTGCGTCTTAATTCTTTTCGGAAACACATACGTAAACATGTTTATAGCGGTAAATCCGTACTAAACAAAAGTAATATTTTTCAAACAAGTGATGAATGTATTTCAGATAGTTTTGATCAATTATCATCGGAATTTTCCAATAGTAAATTTGAATTGGATGAAACGAGTACTGAACTGGATAATAAAGTCGAAATTAATATTCAAAATTTTAATAAAAATCAAGTGCTTAGATCCGAAACAGATTGTTCTGGACACGGATATATTAGTACTGATACATTCCCAAAAAAAAATTCTTATCTTTCGAACACCCTGTACTCGTATATAAAAAGTATATATTTGAAGTAACGGTATGTCTGAAAGAATAATTGAGATACCGGACAGCCTTATATTAATTACAAGTTTTAACGTTGGAAACATCTTAATAGAAAAATGATTACTGCATAATTCAGTTCAGTGTATGCAACTGTATTTGGAGAGTATCAATATCATTTAACAATAATATTAAACTTCAACAGAGGAAACCATTTTTCAAAAGAAATTCTTAAAGCTGCTGAGAGTGCTGAGTAATTATTGTAGACGTAGAATAGTTTGAGAAGCACTGAGACAATATAATTAAGGCATAAATGGTGTTTCTTTACCTGGATGTCTATGTGAAACACAGGAGGAGAACACAAGAAGAAGGAGCACCCCGACCGCAAGGAGTGGGCCAAGTGATGAGGTGGGGCGCGGCGGTCGACCATATGTCTAAATGAGTAGACGAAAACTTGATTATCATACCAGCACGAGCGCGAGTGTTACACAGCCACATCCACCGTGCAAACGCAACCTTCGTTTTGCAGTTTCTGTGTTCTTCCCCAGAAATGATTAATCTTAATTCTATTGAAGTCCTACATATATGTTAACCGTATTTTAATTTACTATATTCTTCCGTAGAACGTTATTTATGTTCCGGATAATTGCGTCTGTGGGGAATAATTTATTTTTATTAGTAAAGATAATTAATGTTGGGTAAATATTTGCACAATTCAAAATGAAACTTTATGAATAAATATAAGAATTATAAAATAGTTTTGTGTATTTTTAATTTATATTGTCAAATTCAAAAGAATAAAATGATGAATGCTTCAGGGCAGGGTATTGACACAAACGATTTCAGAGTAAAAACCACAACTAAAATTCATAATAGCTCATGACTTGGAATGTACAGAAGATAAAAGTAAAATATTGTGATAATATGAAGACAATGCTCCATGTCAGATAATATTAAGGAATAATACTTTTCAAGTTGGAGAGATGTCAGTAATCAATTATAATATTATGTTGAAAATAAATTATCATATTTTAACCGATTCTGTTGAGAGAAATGTAATTGTGTGATATTTAAAAAAAAATAATAGTAAAAAGTAATCAATTAATATTAACTATACGTGTTATTTTAAAGTTTTCTTTAACTTCTTTTAAGAATAAAAATTAATTTTATTTTAATATTAATGTACTTAATGTAGGTATCAACAAAAATTATATAAAAATCATTATGTTGTGAATCCTTGAAGGATCTTTTGTTGTAAATAATAAATACTTGATATTTGTTTTGATATGTATTGTATTGTATTATGAGCGATTTTAAAAGATTGAACAGAGTAAAACTGGTCATCTATGCAATGACTAGGGTGAGGATGAAAAAGAATAGGCAGGCAGGACTAATAAAACTCACCACACAGAGACAAGATGTTTCAACATATCTATCTTCGCTCCATTGGTTTTATGTATTCATATATCTAAATTATACTTATATAGTTCTACGTTTGTCATTCTTATCTCAATATTATTCATGTTCTATTGTTGTACAACATTCAGTTGCGCAGATCTATAATAATGGTCATTCTGGCAATGAATGACGTAAAAGTTTGTACAATGAGTATACTCGTATTTTATGTGACGGAAGTAAAAGTTTGTACAATGAGTATACTCGTATTTTATGTGACGGAGCTTGCTTTGTTCGAAAATAAATATGGAAAAATGACATTTCTTGCAAGTCATTTTGTGGTGTTTCTATTAGACATATACAATTCAAACTTGAAACACATAAAATTAAGTAATATTCGAAGAGAGCTATGCTCTCAGCATATTTTTTTTGTTTATCAATTTTGAAATATTAATTGATCAGCAGTACCAATTTTAATTTTATTTTGTGCCTTCATTTTACAGTCCTCTGTTCAATTAAAATGAAAAATATTTGAATACCACCCTTCAATTAATTGAAAATAACATATATGTTATAGAAAATATGTCTAATATTAACGTATGGTATTTTGCTTTGCTATAATTATTAAAATTAGTTATTTTTACGCGCAAGTGGTGTCGCTAGAATTCGCTCTAGCTCGTTCAGTGTTCATTACGGATAACGCGTCGCCCCAGTTGGGATAATATACTTGTGTGAAGAAAGTATTTTTATATCAGTTAATTTTCGTTAGAATATATTATTTTTTTTTAAATATTATATATATTTAATCACGTTAACATTTGCAAATTTGTATACAATAAAATTAGGTAACAAAATTTATATCAAAATCAAGTGAAAACAATTAGATATAATTAGCGACAAAATACTTTTGGAAATTACATGGATAACGTTGCCCAAATACAGGTAATAAAAGATCAAAATGCGCTTTCAATAAGAAATTAGCTAGATAAACGGCTTACTTTATATCAAGAATTATAAAATTTAGCAGTACATCTAATGGCCAATTGATTTGCGGTATGGATTAACATTCCCGGTATGGATTAACAATTTTGCAAATATTCAATAACAAATACTGACAAATTTGAAAGGGATTATCTAAAGATGAATAAATTTGTAAAATCCAATTATTAATCTATACCAGTATTTAAAATTTGAATAATTTTAATTTATTAAGGGGGATGAGTAGGGGAGTTAGGCCGGTTCTGGCGCAGATAACGATCTAAGATTGACGTCACAGATAAGAGATTTTAAAGATAAGGATTGATGACGTCATAGATAATAAAGTGACGTCACAGATAAGGATGACGTCACAGATAAGGATTGATGACGTCATAGATAACGAAGTGACGTCACAGATAAGAGATTTAAAAGATAAGGATTGCATGACGTCATAGACAAAATGGCGTCTAAGATTGACGTCACAGATAAGAGATTTAAAAGATAAGGATTGCATGACGTCATAGACAAAATGGCGTCTAAGATTGACGTCACAGATAAGAGATTTAAAAGATAAGGATTGCATGACGTCATAGACAAAAAATGGCGTCTAAGATTGACGTCACAGATAAGAGATTTAAAAGATAAGGATTGCATGACGTCATAGACAAAATGGCGTCTAAGATTGACGTCACAGATAAGAGATTTAGCAAGCAAGCGAGCAAGCAAGCAAGCAAGCAAGCAAGCAAGCATATTAAGAGTTGATGAAGACGTCTTGAAACATCTTGAGGGTTTGATAAGAAACATTTTAAGATTCGATAAGAACGTGTTGAAACACTGTGACGTCCTTATATGGCAAGTAAGGTGTCTTTTCCCACTAAATTAAACACGTAGAATACAATGGCGGCATTATTTTTACGATTTATTTAATATTTATAAATATTAATTTTATATTATTACAAGAAAGATAACACATCCTGGTAGAGATAAAAGTTTTTCTTACAAAGTAATTTAATGATATTATATGATGCAGGTATATGGCAAGTAAGGTGTCTTTTCCTACTAAATTAAACACGTAGAATACAATGGCGATACTATTTTTATGATTTATTTAATATTTATAAATATTAATTTTATAATATTACAAAAAAGATAACACATCCTGTTGTGAAGTGCATACGAACTTATTATCATAAAACTATTTCCGCATTTGTTTTGATTAAATTTTTTCACTGCTAATAAAAACCCCATAGGCGTAGGCATTTAGTTTCATATTAGAATTAAAATATGTGTGATAGAGAACGCATAGCTGCCCGGTAATCGCTCCAGGACATATCCGACCACAAAATCCATTCATTGTCTACGGCTATGTTTATGTGAACTTTTTTATATTGTTAGAATAATGTAATGCTGGCAGCATAACTTAATATTTTTACTTATTTATTAATATTTTGAGTGATTATTGTTGATATAACACTTCCTGTTACAGATAATACATAATTACTTTACATGTTTAAAAACTTTAAAATTTTTAATAAGTGCAACAAGGATAAATTTAACCAATATAAATTGGCCAATAGTATTTAAGTAACTTATAGCTATAAATAGTGAAGTTTGTTATTAATTTTTATTATATTTATTTTATTTGTGAAACTGTAAACACTAATTATGAAGGTAAGATTATGAAAATTTAAATTTTTAATGTTATTGTTTTATTTATATTTATAAATAAATTTTAGCAAGCAAAAAAAGGTGATCGGAAGCCATACCCAGCAAATACAACTCGTTCTAGAAAAAAAATTGTTCAACAATCCATAGATACCATTTTGAACGAAGAAAATAAGGAAAATATATCACAAATAGAAAATAAGGAATCTATTCCATAAATAGAAAATAAGGAAAATATTCCACAAATAGAAAATAAAAATACGGAAGAAGAATTAATAATAATTAAAAGTGATCAAATACAAAATGATAGAAAACTGATTATGGAACATAAATTTTGTTTGGATAATTTTAAATGGATATCTGTTGGTATAGACCCATTAAATAACTATAAAATTGTTATTAATTTGTATAGTAATCAATTGGGAAAGTGTGTTCCTTTTGAACCCAAAGAGTGGTCTGAATTTCTTTTATGTCAAAATGCAATACTTTCACATTTTAATTTTGATACTAACATTCAATCATACAAATTTCATGATATTGAAATAATATTTGACACAGTAGATTCTTTTAAGGTAATACAATTAAAATCAAAGTATGGTGCATTAAATTTGGGGAGCTTATCTATGAATTATTTTTTTCAATTATCTGATTTAATAAATCGTACAATAAATTATCTTGAATCTTTAAATTTTTCTAAATATTATTACAATATTATAAAAGAATCTACTAAATATGATGGAGAAATTATTAATAATATATATAATTTATGTAATAATAATGATGTATATAATTTAGCAATAAGAGAAATAATTATGTTTTATTTTGATGTATTAATGGAAAATATTTTTAATGTAAATTTATTTTGATGTATTAATGAAAAATATTTTTTAATGTAAAATATTTATAATAAAATATTGTAAACATAAATTGAATTATTTTAATACATATACAATATTTACAATAAAATAATATAAAAATAATCATAATTTTATTTTAACCTTAAATATTTGTATGGATATTGGGTTTGTAAAAAAAAAAACATACATACGGGTATATTATATACAATTATTTATTAAAAACATTTCATTAATTCCATATATATATTTTTTAAAATATTTACATCATTCTTCTTATTATAACTACACATTATACTATTTTGTATATAATTTAAAAGTTTAACAATATCAATCATAATATTTGTATTTATTTCATTAATTGGAATATTATTAGTTGTTTTTCCAATAATAAATGGACATAGCGGAGACCAACGAAAATGTTCAAAAACTGGAATATCCCCTTCTTCAAAATTACATATTTTAATATCACAAAATGGACATATTACTTTATCATCCATTTTTGAATAATAAAATCCAGCTCGTGCTAAGTCTTCTATGTTGCTAAAGTTTTTTGGCCACTTATTGTTTTGGTCTTGAAAAGTGGATAGTCGATTGCACTCACTTTCATATGTGTTATTTCTAAAAATATAAATATACATTATAAAATATTGAAAATAAATTAACTAAATATTAATTTATACCTTTTAATATAATTTATTTTATTTTTGTTGCATAAACAACACTGTTCAATATTTGGAGCTAATCCATCAATATGTGTTTTATGCGTTGGTAAATTCCAATGTTCCACACATGGTAGTTTTTTTATAATATTATAATTATTTTTATATTTTAGTGGAAGTTTCCCCCAAATATTTAATAATGTGTTTCCAGTAAATAAATTTAATATATTTTCAAATTTTTCTTCATTAATTTTTTGACAAATATATGCTAATGGCGCGAATTTTCCAATTATTAAAAGCATACTATTATTATCACAACAATTATTTATTTTTATTTTATATATATTATATATATTTTCTGATATTAAATTTGTATTATAACAAATGTTTAACAAATCCTGTGCTATTATTTTTAATGATATTTCCATAATTAATTATATAACAAGTTTAATTAATTATTTTAAAAATTATTATAAGTGAAAGTATAACTTTAATTATTTACTTCAAAATACTAACGATTACTTAACAAAATTTTGTTTATATATGCTTAAATAAGTAAAGGTGGAGGGGGTAAGAAAAACATATTTTAAACATTTATTAATTTTGATAATAATATTTTTAGTTGTTCATATATACCAATGTTAGGACAATCAATATTAAATAATGAAAGATTAAATTTTTCTGCTTTTACTAACATATTTGAAAATTCATCAAATTCATAATAATAATTATTTAGAAAAAAATATATTCGACCATTTGTATATTTAAAAACTGAATTTATATTATTAGGAATACCGGGAAATTGTGAATCAATAAATCCATATTCTGCAGTATTAAATTCACATTCATTAATTAATACATAAGAATTATTATTGTAAAATATAAATGTTTTTCCCATGTTTGTAAAAACAGCTCCAATAATATTTTGTATAAAATCTGCATATGGATTCACTGTGTTTTCTAATTTTAAAGATGGAAATTTTATATTATATGTGACATCATCAATTATGAGTACAATGTTTCCATTTGGTCTCAAATAAACAGCATTGAATTTATTAAAAATTTTAGGTAAAAAAGGTAGCCATTTGGTTATAAGTAATGGTTGAGAATTAAAAATTTTTTCATTTAATTTTTTATTCCACACCCATTTATCATAAAATATATATAATTTATTTTTTAAAACTAAAAATGTAGTTACATTTTTTAATTCACATAAATTTGGATGAGAAATTGTTTTATTATTTTTTGCTTTATTAAGTATAGCAGTTTTACTTGTTAAATTTTCTTTTGTTGTTGAACTATTTTCTGTTTTAACTCCATATAATGTTTGAATAGCTAATATATCATCCAAATGTAAATCATAAAAAGTTTTGTTTTTAAATACATTATTATAACAGGTTGGAAACATTATTGCGTAAGGATTAGTACTATGTTCAATACCTAATGAATGACCAATTTCATGAACTATTACATCAAAAAAACTTATTTCATTCGCAAAATTAGGTTTAGTTAAATCAAAAAACCAATTTTCTGTCTCATCCAAATTAATTTCTACAGGATAATCATTTGGTGAAAACGCATGACCTAGTACATTACCCGGTCCATCAAAATAATAATTACAAAATAAATTTTTAGTTATTTGAGAATGGCGAACACCTCCAAATGATATTAAAATATCAACATTGTTTATTGATGATGCTTGTAAAAAAACTAAATTTGTATATTTTGACCATAAATTAAAAGCTTTTTGTGTAATATTTTTAATATAATCATTTGTGTCATAAAAAACCAATAAATTGGATTTTTATTCCATTTTTCTTTAGAAACTTGAAAATTAATATCTTTTACACCACATCTTGGAGTTTTTATAAAATTTATAATATTAAAATTTTCATTTTTTTTATATTTTTGTTCAAATAAATTTAAAGCATTTACATAATTTGTATTATTGTTTGTTAATAACATAAATTCATTTTCACCTACATTTAAATATCCATAATTATATAAATATTTTGAAATTAATTTAAAATCGCTGATATTTAAATTAGCATTTACATTTAAAATTAATATAAAAAATAAAAAAAACATCTGTTAGTTTAAAATAAAGTTATAATAATATATAAACTTTAAATATTTATTTATGTTTAAGTGATTGTCACTAACACAGTTATATTTAAACTAATTTTTATTTGTATTATAACATCAAATATATAGCAAAAATAATAATGTTTTTTTATGTGTTATCATCTAAATAATTTTTTATTTTATATACATTACTTATTGCACAATTATTAAAATGATTAAAACATGTTTTACGTGAAATAAAATGTTGGAGTGATTTACAATCTTCTATTGATATAACATTGCAATTTAAATTGAAAGATTCAAGAAAAGATTTTTTTATTTCGCCTTTAATATAAATTTTTGACCCCCTCTCTAAAATTGGTAAAATAATATCGCATAATTTATTATATG
Source organism: Harpalus rubripes (assembly GCA_963082715.1). Taxonomy (NCBI): domain Eukaryota; kingdom Metazoa; phylum Arthropoda; class Insecta; order Coleoptera; family Carabidae; genus Harpalus; species Harpalus rubripes. The sequence goes on along the minus strand of OY720452.1, from coordinate 32,124,999 downwards.
GTATATGGCCATCATCCCATTTTAATCCGTGATGATTATAATAAAGCCATGTACATTGTTTTTTGTATTTATATTCTAATTTATTCCATGGAAATGGTGCTTCAAATAAAAAATGATTAAACACACTGCCATCTCTTGATATAATAGCAATTTCTTTCGGTACTATTATAAAAAATTTTGAATTGAAGCCCTGAATATCAACAATTAACTCCATTTTTAAACTTTTATAACTTCTTCTTAACAAATACAAATTATAACTAAATATTAAAACGTAAAAAAATTATTTATATATTAAAAAAAAATAATTTAAATACTTAATCTAACTTCACCAGTTAATGGATTATATTGAATGATAGAATCATGTATAATAAGACAATAAACAGATGTGTCTGCAGGAAATGGATCACTAGATTCAAAATCTAATCGAATATCTACAGAACTATTTTTAACTGTTTCATTTTGGTTGGAACAATCAATAACAGTTAATGGAGCAATTTTATTAAAATTTGTTTTAGTTAAAATAGGACCATAATAAGCACTATTGTTATTATAATAAGAATTTGGAAATTTTGCATACATATCATATAAAAGTGCAAACTCATTATTTTTAAAATCAAGATTTAAATCACCATATGGATAACAAACTGAATTTAAAAGTAATTTAATATTAATTAAATTACAAGAATCAAAATAAATAATATCTTTAGTAATTGAATATTTACGAGCAGTTTGAAAACCAACAATAACAAATCTGGGTTTTTCTAATTGGGTAGATGATTTTATTGACCATGAATGCTTTTTTCCTGTTGGAAGAATGGGATATTCATACAAATCCCACGAACGGAAAGCACACGATAAAAATTTATTGGAATTTGTTATGTTTAATAATCGTAATCTATATTCATCATTAACAGAAACATGTGTAACTCTCCAAAATATTTTGCTTAATTTAAACTTTAAATTTTCCGATGATGTATAAGCATCATTATCATTTCTTGCCCTTATTAATACTAATTCTTGTCTAACATTTACTAATATATTTTTAAAATCTTCAAAAAACCCCAATAAAATTTTTAAAGGAATAGATACATTAAAATTGCCATTATTATCTAAAATATTAATATCAAGCCCCCATCCAGCATTTTCAAGTATATCACTTTCAATTTTATTTAAAGAAGCATAAGCTTTTAGTGTAGAAGTAGCTCCAACATTTTTTGTTTTATCAATTTCCACACTATTAATTAAAAATTTAATTTGATCAAATAAATATGCAATTCCATTATTTGTTATTTTTGTACCAACAGGAGGTGCAGAATTATCTTCCTTTAATAACTTTCCTTCAATATACAAAGAACTTTCATGTGGTAATGTATATAAATCTTGTTGTTGAATTTGTATTCTAATTTCATCACTATTATTAAATGCGGATATTAAAATTGGTTGTTGACTATGTACATCTTTTCGAGTTATATCATTGTTAAAGACAACGCTTGATGTAACATTTAATATATTATTCATTTTTTCTTTTTTTACACGTACACGTAAACCAAGTGATTTTAAAAATGTAATATTTTCTCGTGTTAACACTTTCTTGGATGATGAAAAACTGATTTGGTTTGTTGTTTCTTGTGTTCTTTTATAATCTGTACCCATTACAAGAAAAAATTAATTATTTCACTTTGTTAGTCAATAAAATACTAAAATGTATTTTTGTTATCCTTCTTTTTTATATCATTTTTTTTTCTTAGATGTAACCGAATAGTTATTTCTTCTTCTTGAAAATTTATAAGTTTTCCTTTTTGATCATTAATATTTATACTAAGGTTGCGTATTAGCTGCGTATTTACAGGTAAGTAAATAACATTTGTTGGTGTTTCATTAATTTTATATCCAGGTTCAACTGCTGGATAAAATTCATATAAAATATGCACAGGAGATCCATTCTTATAAGATCCTTTTATAATATTACATTCTATTTGAATTATAGTGACTTTCATTATATTTACAGGTAAATCACTCTCATATAATGATTCGCTTTCTAATATTTTTTTTTTGAAGCCTAATAAAGATCCAATGCAATTTTTTTTGGTAAAATCAATAGTAACACTACTTATGAGTTCACATTTTAGTGTATTATTATTTGCTTTTAAACTTATAAAATTTTTTTCTTTATTTTTTTCATTTATTATTTTATTAGTATAAAATTTGTTACTAGAAATATAAGTGGGATCACATAATTCTTTTTTAAAAAAAGCTTCTATGTCTTCAATTTCATATGATCCTGTTGGTATTGTAATTATTTGAAGTTCTTTATTTTCACTATTTTTATCTTGATAATAAAATTTATTATTAGTCTCATCTATATTTGGAATTGACATATATCCTTGAAAATTAATGAGACCTAATTCATATTCACTATTTTCTAAATCAATTGGAGGAAAATAATCAACACTTATTGCAGTGCTATTATTAACAACTGATATCGTCATCGAATCCATGATTTAACTAAATTTAATAAAAATTATTTTGTGTATTTATTTAAAAATTTTAAACATAAATGGCCACAATTGTAAGAATTAAAATTTTGATATCGTTTATAATTATATGTAATTTTATTAGCTTCTTTTAAATAATTTATTAGTTCTATTGGTGGTGGTAAATTCCCAAAACTATCAAAATATTTCACATTCTTATTTTGTTTAATGTATGCCACCCAATGTGTTCCAGAACCTTGTTTAGAGTCTAAATTTATAAAAGCACACTCATTTTTTAATGGTTTTTTAGGTAACTTATCTCGCATATAAACACCACGAAAAAACTTTATATTATAAATGCGAGCATATCGAATTATATCTTCACTACTTAATGCTTTTTTCGGTAGTTTTTTGTTTTTTTCTGTGTTTTTTTTTTAATACCAGCACCACGTTTATGTGGTTTTAAATATAAACCTTTACCCATAAGTTTTTTAACACCATATGATGCAGCAGAACTTGCAGCACCAGCTGCTAAACCTTTCAAAATGAACGGCGCAATTGCTGCTACTAATGGTAAAAACCCACCATGTTAGGTGTTTTTATTATGCGTTGTTTTTTTACATTTTTCTTTTTCTTAATACCCATTCCAAGTTTTCTTTTTGCTTTCATTGCGTTTGTTATTGTCCAAGCAGCAACTTTTTCACCAAATGATACGTCTTTTGATTTTACTCTTTCCCAAGCTTTTTCCTGTAATATTTTATCAGCAATGTGTCTATCTTGTATATTATTATTTTTTAAATATGAAATATCGTGTTCACGACATGCAGCATCTAATTTATTTACACCTGTATCACCCCTTTTTAATCTTTTTTGTAATTTAGTTCCTGGGCCGCAATATTGATAACCAGGTATATGTAATTCTATAGGTAATGAGTTAATTGCTTTATTTAATAATCCGCCACCATGCGTAATCATTGAAATTTTCTTTAAGACTAAGTATATATATAAAAGAGGTGTGTTTATATATTAAACCAGTCACCAATATGAAATTTGTAAAACAAAAACAACGTTTTCACATCAACAACTTTGATAATATACAATTAAATAAAGTAATAAAAAAAAAACATGGTGAATTATTACCAAATAGTGTTAGGTGTATAATAGTTGGTCCTAGTAATTGTGGAAAAACAAATACTTTAATTAGTTTGCTTACACATGCAAGTGGGTTAAAGTTTCGAAATATTTACTTATACTCTAAATCATTACAACAACCAAAATACAAATTTTTAGAAAAATGCATATCAAAAGTAAATGGTATGGGTTTTTTTTTCTTATAACGAAAACAGCGATGTTATAAAACCTTCTGAAGCAAAACCATTTTCAGTTATAATTTTTGATGATGTAATATGTGATAAACAAGATTGTATGAGAGATTTTTTTTCAATGGGAAGACATAATTGTGTTGATTCATTTTATCTTGCTCAAACATATGCAAAAGTACCTAAACATTTAAATAGAGATAACGCCAATTTTATTATATTATTTAAACAAGATAAAACAAATTTACAACATATATATAATGATCATGTAAATACACATATGTCGTTTAATAAATTTCAAAAATTTTGTATAAATTGTTGGAGACATAAGTATGGGTTTGCAGTTATAGATAAAGATAGTGAAAAAGAAGGTCGATATCGAAAAGGTTTGGATAAATTTCTTAAACTAACTTCTATTTAAAACAAGTTATAAAAAATAAATGCAATGAGTAATAAAGAAACTATTAAAGAAATAATTAAAGTAAGTAAAGTATTAGAAGAAAAATTTAATGCATTAAAACATAATAAAATGATTAGTGAAGCAGTATTACAAGATACTTTTAAACCTATAACAAACCCGCTTAAAGAATTAGTTAAAAATTCAAATAAAAATAATATAAAAAATAATAATGAAATAAAACATAAAAAATATAATGAAGAAGAAAATAAAACCCCAATAAAAACAAAAAAAGATATAAGAAAAGTTTTAAATTATGATTTAGAAAGTCCGGAAAGTTCAAATATTAAAATAGAAAATTATGAAAATATAGAAGATATTTATGAAGCATCCCCAGATAATTCTCCTATTTCAAAAGCAAGAGAGGCTTTTAATACTCCTCAAGGACAAGAGGAAATGGAAAATTTAGAATTAAAATTAGGAAATTTGGGCAAAGAATATATTATAAAATTTATACTGAATGATAAAGATATAGATAAAGATTATGGTGTGACACGAACTAAGAATGGTGAATTTAAGTTAGGTAAAAAGAAAATAGAAATAGATAAAAATGATATATTAATTGATGGAAAAGAATATAAAGGTACAAAAGGTCTTTATGAATTAATTTTTAAAAAAAATCCTGTAAATTATGATGATATAGATAAAAATGAATATTTTAAAATTTTAGAGCAAACAGGTGCTCATAAAAATTCAACAAATAATTTAATCAAAATAACAGCTTCTCCCAAATATTTTAATATAATAAAACCACATTTTGTTGATGATATAAGTAGACGATCATCATTAAGAAAAGGAAAAAAACCGATAAAATATTCTCCTTCAGGTACTGGTTTATTACCTACAACTTTAAACGTCTCAAATTATAAACGTGAATATATATATTGGGATGATCCTAATGAATTAGTTAGTAGATTGCAATTGTTATTAGCATCTAAACAAAGTGGACATACGGGTCATGATAATGAAATAATTTCAATTATTGAAGAATTAAAAGAAGCAAATATAATACATTAATTTTATATTTAATTTAAAAAATATGAGTGTTGACAAATTTGGACATTATTCATTGAAAAGAAAAAAAGGTGGGGATAATGAAATAATACAGCTTAATGAAGATGGTAGAATTAATTTCGATGGAAGACAAACTATAAATATTGGTAAACCACAAATTTCTACTGATATTATTACTAAAGAATATGTAGATGAAAGAATAAATGATAATGAAACTTTTATACATAATAATATTATACTTTAAAAAAAAAGTAAAAATGAATATATTTTCGATGCAAAAATGAAAAAAATTGGTAATGTACAAACACCAACTAGTTCTACTCAAGCAACAAATAAATATTATGTCGATGCTTTAGTAAATAATATTGAAAAAACAATTAGTACTAAAATGGAAACACTAAAAAATGATATAAATAAGATAATAGAGGAAAAGAAAAAGCAAACGAACATTAACATTGAAACTAAAAGTTTAGAATTAATGATAAATAAAATACTAGAAGAAAAAATTAAACCATTTAAGAAAAACTTTAAAACGGAGCAAGAATTATTAAGTGCAATAACTTCTTTACAAGGAAAAATTGAGAAATAAAATGACTAAGCAACAAGTTGTAAAAGAACTCCATAAACCAGCTCGAAAAAACTATCCAAGACGTAAAGTAATAACAAAAGGAATCGATGATTTGTGGCAAGCTGATCTTGTGGAAATGATACCATATAAGAATGAAAATAAAAATTATAAATATTTGTTAACAGTAATAGATACATTTTCTAAATATGCGTGGGCAAAACCAGTAAAAAATAAATCTGGTGATGTAATTACAAAAGCATTAGAAAATATACTTAAAGAAAAAAGAATCCCTAAAAATTTACAAACTGATAATGGAAAAGTATTTTATAATACCAATTTTAAAAATTTAATGTTAAAATATAAAATAAATCATTATTCAACTTTTAGCAATTTGAAAGCAAGTATTGTCGAAAGATTTAATCGAACATTAAAAAATAAAATGTGGCAAGAATTTAGCTTACAGGGTTCATATAAATGGATTAATATTTTACCAAATTTAATTAAAACATATAATAATACTAAACATAGAACTATTAAAATGCGACCTATAGATGTAAATTATAAAAATGAGCAATTTTTATTAAAAACTGTATATAATAATATAAAAATTTGTGGTCGTGGAAAATTTAAAGTTGGTGATTTTGTTAGAATATCAAAAATGAAAAGTATTTTTGAAAAAGGTTATACTCCTAATTGGTCGACTGAAATATTTACTATTACAAAAAAACAATTAACAAATCCAATAACTTATAAGTTAAAAGATTATCTAAACCAACCTGTGGCAGGAGGATTTTATGAATATGAATTACAAAAAACAAAATTTTCAGATATTTATTTAGTGGAAAAAATTTTAAAAAGGAAAGGGTCAGACGTGTTCGTTAAATGGATTGGGTTCGATAACTCACATAACTCATGGATAAACAAAGAAAGTGTTATATAATAATTTTATTGTAATATTTACTATACAATATTTATATATTAAATGTAAAAATATGTCACTACAATAAAACATTTTTTATTTAAAATTAATCTATAACTATAACATCATTATTTATAACAATTTTATTATTGATTGAATATCTGTTGTTCCTTTCCGTATGTGGCGTTTATCATCCTTATAATCCAGTACTACTTTATTAATTTGCACTGAAAAAATATTATGTTTTTTTGATATAATATTGTTATGTGTTTTACATAATTTTTCTTTTTGAAAAAGTGCTCTTTTATAATGTTCTATATTTAGGTTTTTTGTAATTTGTTTTGATACCCCTTTAGCCTTAGAATAAGATTTTTCATCTTCTAAAGCAAACGAATACATTTTTGCTTTAAGACCAGCAAATTCAATCATTAATTTTCCCGCATTTTTATCTTTAAACAAACCCACAACTTTTTTATTCGCTTGTTGTATTTTATATCGATTATTAATTAAGTAATCCGAAGTATCAAAACGGTGAATATCTTCTTTAATTTTAATATATGGGTCTTGAAAAAATTGATAAATCAGTGAATCTGTATCTTGATACAATAATTTGGAATTTTGAAATTTATTTTTAACATAATTGTAGTGAAAATCATACATAAGTAATTTGCTAATATCAAGAATTGCCATTCCTACATATATGGGTTTATTAAAAGTAATATTATTTTTATTTAATTCAATAGAAACTAAATTTTCATTAAAAATTGTAACTTTTTTAAAATTTGGTTTAGCTATTAATTTTCTGGCACCACCTCTTCCATCCCATTTTGTTATAAGTTTTATATCTTTTCGATTACGTATGTTCTCCATGGTTTTGCCAAAAACGGCATTATTATTTAATTTAAATCTATCTTTTTCAAAATCATTTTTTGCATTTTTTCGAAATTCTGTATTTATATCAATATAATTTTTTAGCCACAAATATTGCTTGAATTTTAAAACTCTATGAATTTTAATTAATTTTAATCCGAATAGTATAGCTTGTTGTAAATTACGATAATGTAATACATATCTTTCTTTATTGTATAAAGTTGTCATTAATTTTTTAAATTTTGAATTTGGTGGTGTACGGTGTTCTGAACATAATGGAAAATCTTTATGAGAATCATGTAAATGTGGGGGATATTCTAAATCAACTTTTAAAAGATATCCAATAAAACTATATTCATCTATACTCATTATATCTAGTTTTAAAATATCTTCATGTGTTAACCAATTAAAATCTCCATATGGTAAACATTGGGTCATTGCCCAACCATATAGATTACATGCATCATAATACATTATATAACTGTCTCGTTCTTCTGGATTGTATGATTTTCTATCCGGTTTTTTTGGATCGTATGATGGCATGTAATGATTGTTCGCAGAAGCATATCGATTACTGCATTGACATATCCCTCCACGTACTCCTCGCTCGAAAAAAAGAATCATATCAATGTCTGTCAATAATTCTAAATTTACTTTAGTTAATTTTAACATCGCATCCCATGCATATCCTAAAAACAAACATTTATTTTTTAATTAGTTAAAATATTTTTTTTTGTTTTACCTGGAGTTGTGAAATAATGCACCGGATCGAGTTTATATGCATTAAGAGAGACATTTCTAAAATTTTCAAATATGTCTGCCAAAAGCAAAACATCTGTTTGAAGATATAATTCCACATAATCTCCAAAAGTTTCTAAATTAAAAATATTCCAAACATTTTGTGCATGAGCATAATCTTCATTACTAATATGTTCATTTTTTAATTTAGAAAAAAATGCATTTTTTGGAGGTAATTTAATTTCTTCCATAAACTCAAATGATTTTAAATAATCATATGGAAATACTCCCTTTCTTAATAACAAATCTCTTTTGGTTTTGTTTACATAAAATTTATTCATAATTTTAAACTCGTTTTTGTCTATATAACTCACTAATTTTTCTAGTGAGCTATTCATGAATCTAAAAAGAAAAATTATTCCAATACAAATATTTATCTATATATTAATTTAAAACTTACAATAATGAGTCCAAGAATCGGAGCTCCATTCCACTCATTCTTATAGAAAATGAAATATACTTTTCATTGTTGTTTGGGATAATAGATATATTTTCATCAAAAAATCCAAATTCTTTAATTAATAAATGGCTATCATAACCACTTAAATTGTGAAAAAAAATGGGAATGTATTTTGGGTTTTTTAAATTTCAATTACAACTATTATGAGCTGCTCCTCTATATTTACCTATTAAATATATAAATATAAATAACTTTATAATAAATTTATAATAAAATATAAGCATACCTAAAAGATGACAATGGTCTTTCACCTTATCATCCATATTTTTAATTTTTTTTTTCACAAATGTGACAAATTATTGTATTATTAAAGTTATTCCAATCATCTTCTGTCATAATAATGGGAACAGTGTTTTCATAAATTGTTTTTATTAAATTTATTAACTCTTTCATTCGAGCAATAAACCATCTTGATGCTTCTGGTCCACGATAGGATTCATAAAAAGATAGTGAATCATTATGGGAACATTTTAAATAATATGCAACAGCACATGGTATATGTTGTTGATATGCGTTTGTATATGATGTATGTGGGCTTGGTTCACATGTTGCAATCGGTACTGTTAAACACTCAAAATCTGCATATACCACAAATGGATGACGTTCTTTTCTTGAATAATTTTTAAAAGAGATAAAAATTTCATTTTCTGCTGGTATTTCTATTTTAACTGCATCCATTAAAGCACAATCTTTTACATGTGTTTGTAATAAATTATCGGAACTAAAATATTGTAAACATCGATCGCAAATATATTTTTTATGGTCATTTTTTGAAATTTGTGTTGACAATAGACGAGATAGTGATTTAATCCAACAATAGTGTGATCGGTCTTCATTGGTTAGAAAAAGTAAATTAATGTGTCGTTCTAATTTGTTTTTTGTGTAGTGTAGTGGTCCAACAACCACATGCTTTTTAATTTCTGCATTATATTCCAATCCATATACATTTATGGATAAATTATTATTTTTTTCAAATTTAGGTATATCACATAATGGTGTAGGAAATCTAATATTTGCAAGATTAAAAATTTCTTCATGATTTTGTGGATATTTTGATGGTCTTTGAGGATCTTTATCTGCGGGATACATGGCTGCCAGAAGCGACCATATGAAACACTTTTCATCGTCATTTTTAACGTTTATAATTGCCTGTCTGTTTTTAATATTTTCAGGAAGATCAATATACGACGACCCCCCAAAATTTGTTGCATCAAACTTATTAATGTTTACCTATAAATAAAAAATAATTTAATAATTGAAAAATATTTATTTGTTTTAACTCACCTGCAAATATAATATTTTATTTAGCGACTTTCCACTATCTCTTTCCTGGAACTCAGACATGTTGTTTAATATAGGGTCCATTACGTTTACATTAAACCATTCAGTAAAGTCGTCACTTATTGTAATTGCTTTCATTCGTGAATTATGATATATTTCAAATGTTTGTAAATTATAATTTTTTTCTAATAAATATTGACAAGATAATTCACAATTAATTTTCACTGGTGATTTAAACTTATAAATAAATTCACCCACTTTCTCCAATAGTATAAACATACATTGATTTAAAAAAACATTTGGTTCAATAATATTTTCATTATTATTAATTTTACCATAATATACTCGATTTTTAAACGAAGATGTAGTAGCTTCCCAAAGAACCATTTTTTATGTATATTATAAATCTAATTAGTATATGAATAGCACGAAACGTTATGATTAAAAAATGTGTTTGCATTTATATATAAGCACTATGATATCAAAATAATTGTCTATCTCACAAAAAATATTAATATCTGCTTCCTGCTTTATCTATTATTCGACAAATATAATACTAATAAAAAATGTTGGTGATAATTTTTTTCCACGAATTTTTAAAGGAAGTAAATGTGATATTGTTATCTGCACGTGTGTTCAGCAATATTCTTTTATCTATAAAAACAGGATGTTTGCAACAATTTTAAATATGTAATCATAATAAAACGGATGTTAATATCTGTTTAGGATGTTAATGTGATATTGTTATCTGCACATGTGTCCAACATTATTGTTTTATCAATAAAAATGTTTACAAAAAATTAAGTATCTAATCTCAATAAAACAGAAAAAGCATTCTATTTTGTTATCACTATTTGTGACATATTTTTTTATATAAATACATACACAACTTTTTATGGATCATTTAAAAGTTTGTATTTGTTAAAAGCAGTTCATATCTGAAAACAGCACTAAAAAACTGTAAGTATTTTTTATTTTTTTATTTTATTAACAATTAAGAACTTATATTTTTTATTTAGAAAAAAATGTCTTCTAATTTGAGCTTCTTCAACCAGTTGGGGTGTTCTAATTGCCAATTGCCAACAATACACATCAAAGAGCTAGAAGAAAACATTAAATTTAAAATTACGAATGCAAAAATTTTAACTACGAAGTATGGATCAAGGCTTATAGTATCAACAAATGATTTTCAAGTTTTTTTCCCCACAGTGTTTAACACACTAAATGATGAAAAATTAAAAGAATTAACAGCGTTATACTTTTATGTAGAAAAAAAGGGGATGTAATTGATGTTTGTTTTTCTGACTCAATTTAAATATGGTTTAAATTTAAATTATAATCGTACATTTAAATAAGATTAAATTTAAAATTACAATTATAAGAATTGTAAATACAATATATGAATTGTTTTTAAGTATTATATATATTTACATTAAAGATAAATTAAAATTTAAAATGAGTCCTGATGCTAGTTTTATATATACTGGTAATAACATTAGTAAACAATTTGAATTTTTAAACTTACAACCAAACTGAAGAAGATTTAGCAGCAAATTTAAATGAAGAAATCGAATTGGGGTGGGAAATTTCATCATCATCGTCGTCATCAACAGAAGAAGAAAATAATGCTATACTTAACTATATTCAAAATTTAAATTTCAACAATGAAAACCATATAATTATAAAATATAGAAATTGGATGTTACCGCTAAATGAAAATCACTGGAACTTAACACGTATTTGTGAAAATTGTTCACAAATATTATTTAGTAGTAATGAAAATTTGTTGTTTTATAGTACATTAATAGCAATTAATTCTTTACAATCAAATTATTTGTACTATACAAATATAAAAGAAAGTCATTTTATTAAAAATAATAATGAAATGTATGATTTTTTGTGTAACGAAGATAATAACTATTGTTATAAATGTTTAGATCAATTATATTATTGGTATTCTCCTATAACATGTTCTAATTGTAACTATTAAAAAAATAATGTAATATTTATGTACTTTATTATAATTGTAATTATTATATAACAAATGTAAATTATAATATAATAATACATTTTATTTTATTAATTATTTACCTAAAAACACACAAATTACACATAAAAATAATGTAATATTTATTTACTTTATTATAATTGTAATTATTATATAACAAAAAATTTATCTCTAACAAAATGTGTTATCTTTTTTGCAATAATATAAAATTAATATTTATAAATATTAACATTAACACATATCTGCATTATATAACAAATAAGTAAAAATAGGCAACGCGCCTATTATTTATTATTAAAAAAACAGTAAGTATTATTTATTTGTAAAAATAACTACTTTCTTTAATTGTGTCTGCTCTTACTTGGTGAAACTTACTTATAGCGAAACTAGTAATATAATAAAATAATTGTGAAACATAAAACCAAGTATTATTAAAAAATAAAATGAAAAATAACTACATAAAAATTAACTCCTTTACCCCAAAATATTAATAAATAAGTAAAAATATTAAGTTATGCTGCCAGCATTACATTATTCTAACAATATAAAAAAGTTCACATAAACATAGCCGTAGACAATGAATGGATTTTGTGGTCGGATACGTCCTGGAGCGATTACCGGGCAGCTATGCGTTCTCTATCACACATATTTTAATTCTAATATGAAACTAAATGCCTACGCCTATGGGGTTTTTATTAGCAGTGAAAAAATTTAATCAAAACAAATGCGGAAATAGCTTTATGATAATAAGTTCGTATGCACTTCACAACAGGATGTGTTATCTTTTTTGTAATATTATAAAATTAATATTTATAAATATTAAATAAATCATAAAAATAGTATCGCCATTGTATTCTACGTGTTTAATTTAGTGGGAAAAGACACCTTACTTGCCATATACCTGCATCATATAACATCATTAAATTACTTTGTAAGAAAAACTTTTATCTCTACCAGGATGTGTTATCTTTTTTGTAATAATATAAAATTAATATTTATAAATATTAAATAAATCGTAAAAATAATGCCGCCATTGTATTCTACGTGTTTAATTTAGTGGGAAAAGACACCTTACTTGCCATATAAGGACGTCACAGTGTTTCAACACGTTCTTATCGAATCTTAAAATGTTTCTTATCAAACCCTCAAGATGTTTCAAGACGTCTTCATCAACTCTTAATATGCTTGCTTGCTTGCTTGCTTGCTTGCTTGCTTGCTTGCTTGCTTGCTTGCTTGCTCGCTTGCTTGCTAAATCTCTTATCTGTGACGTCAATTTTAGACACCATTTTGTCTATGACGTCATGCAATCCTTATCTTTTAAATCTCTTATCTGTGACGTCAATCTTAGACGCCATTTTTGTCTATGACGTCATGCAATCCTTATCTTTTAAATCTCTTATCTGTGACGTCAATCTTAGACGCCATTTTGTCTATGACGTCATGCAATCGTTATCTTTTAAATCTCTTATCTGTGACGTCAATCTTAGACGCCATTTTGTCTATGACGTCATGCAATCCTTATCTTTTAAATCTCTTATCTGTGACGTCACTTCGTTATCTATGACGTCATCAATCCTTATCTGTGACGTCATCCTTATCTGTGACGTCACTTCATTATCTATGACGTCATCAATCCTTATCTTTAAAATCTCTTATCTGTGACGTCAATCTTAGATCGTTATCTGCGCCAGAACCGGCCTAACTCCCCTACTGGGATGTAAAGTCAAATAGTTTTTCAGATTACAGGCGGGCCTGTGACCGTTCCTAATGTTCCATCTTTTTCTTTGCATGTATAAAATGTATAGTTTCTCTGCATCACACAGCGCAACTAGACCCTCAAGTTTTTGATGTAAATGTGCATGAAACGTACGATAAATTATTTGGGTAACTGCAACCCTTACCCTGCCTACTACTAACTAAGATCGCATTGGTTACTGCAAACCAGTACAACTATAATGCTGCTCATATTCAAAATATAATCAGTTTACATTTGGTCAACTTTAAGAAATGAATGCCGATTCTAACAGTACAACTTAAATGTTGTCCACCCAATTCCTAAATCTTAATGTAATGCTGATGTAGTGGTATATGGTGCCGCACAAATCAATGTTGTAAAAAACAATTTTATTTTTCACTTTTTTTATCTACATGAAAATATAGATTACATATTTTTTAATTTGGTTCGATAACAAATAATAATAATAAATAAACTATTATTGCAATGTAAGCAGTTTTTTGGGCGAATATAATCTGAAGAAGTAAAATTATTTAGAATCAAAAATGCATACTTTGAATGCTTGAGTAAATAATTAAGATTTATTTGTTTGTTTCTCAAACGAAATAAATATTGAACTTCAACCCATAGTTATTGAATGGTTTTTATTTGTTTATACATAAAAAATTAAAATTATATAAACGATTATTATATAGGTAAATATAAATAATAAAATAATAATAACAGTTTTCACATCGCATATAATTTAAACAGTTAATTCATAAAAATTTATTCTCTTGGCGGATTTCTAATAGGCATTTTCTTTTGTATCTAGAATCTATGATTTCAGGAAGTAGACAGCGCATGTAAAAAATTTGTAAATAGTTGATCATAATCGTTTCCCAGAATGTGTTATCACGCATTATCAGAAAGTAAAAATGTAATTAGAATTTTTTTATTATCAAGCCAATGAAATAAATCAGTAAGTACCTTCTCAATTGAAATTCCCTATGTTTGGTCCCTTTGAAATAAGCAGGATAAATTTACTTATTTCATTAATAAGATTATAAAATGTTTGCTAATATCCTTATCTGTTTGTAGTACCTGTTTAAACCTCATTAGTGAAAAAAGTATAATCCTATTATCTTATTTATTGCATCAAAACGAAATATATTTTGTTATTGAAAGTAAGAAATGGTAAATAGCAAAATTGTATCGGCCGAAAGGTCTTCAAAAGTACTTGAAATTTTGATCTTCGTTTGATCTTTTCAACGATATAATATGTCCATATTTTATTGTTTTGAACATGAAAAAAAAAAGAATAATTAATTTACTGGAGTGAAAAAAAAATATTAACAGACAAATATAAAAAAAAACAATAACTTGTGTTTGTCGTTTCTTACACATTTGACATTTGTTTTGATATTATTATCTTAAGAATATATTATTAGAATTACGGATTTAGTGCCGCTTTGTGGTTAAAATGCACTTTTGTGCAAAATTATACTTCAGGCCCCTCATAATGTATAATTTGCAAACTAAATTTAAAAAATTTATACTATATTCCGAATTCTTCAAAATATGCTAGATTTCGTTTGTTACTAGATTCTTGTAATCATTTGTATTAGGTTATAATCTAAAAGGATTGTTGTAATCAATAATTTTACAGTTAGTTTGCAACAATGCCAGAAACTCATCCATTCGGCAAAAGTGTAATTCATAAGCATTTGATTCTTCAAGTCGTATGTACATTTTTATATAGTCGAAAGAAAGTAAGCCGTTTATGTCGTTAGTTTCTTATTGTAAAATTTGTGAAATCCAATTGCTAATCCAGATCCTAAATTAATTACCCATTAAATGTATTTATATACAAAACCCGTATTATCTTAGAAATGCCATTTAAGTGATGTAAATATACGGATTTTTTAAATTGCCTTGGTTGTTTGAAACTAAATTTGGAACTGTGACATACCTTGTAATTCTTATTGTGACCATTCTATAATAAATAAACAATCGAAAATTTAGTACCTTGCTCGAAAATACTTTTGGAACAGTGACATTTTTGTATTTAATTTTGTGGTTATTCTATAAGAAATAAATAATTGAAACCTTAGATACAGAAAGTTTAATTATATTATCAGTTTTACCTTCCAACACCTTTAGTTAATTTGTCTTTGGTGTTTGGCTCGAAAATACATTTGGAACAATGACATTTATTGTGATTCATTTTGTTGTCATTCTATAAGAGATAAACAATTGAAACCTTAGATATATAAAGCCAAGCTCATAACCTTTTACTAATTATTAGTAGCACTACTAATGATTGCAACTACTCACTATTAAATTATTTGCGCTCATAAAGTAAAACTAGTGCAAGTATAACTTAGAAGTATCTAATAAAAGAGAGATTTAGTAGTGATAATTAGTAGCACCAAAGGCTATTTTAAGTACTATTACCATCAATGGAAAGATTGTCGTGACAATAATTTTAAAAAATAAATGGATAGAAATATACGTGTATTAAGAGAAAATCACTTGCCAAATAAAATATATAGAAAGAAAAAAATCCATTAGAAAACATACAGAAAATGAATTTAGGAAAATATACAAATATTTATTACATAGTTTTTCTGACTATCATATTGCAAACAATACTAGTAATATTCTTATGTTGATTACAATAAAGGATATTTACAGTCCAAGAGCATTGATTACGACAATGAAGCTAAAATCCAACAAAGGAAATTTTATTAATATTTCAATACTAGCATTTAGCGAAGAATAAAAAATAAAGCATATGCATTAAGCATTAATGTAACATATTTTTTTACCCTTCAGCTAAAAAACATTTTTTAAAAAATAATTACACGATTACACCTCAAACGTGAATCTCAAAAATGAGATTCATTTGCATTTAAAAAAGTTATATCAGATATTTCATGTTTTCTTTGGCTAATTTCCATACTCAAAATTGGTTAACCTTATTTTTCTTCACTTCACTTGACAATTTCACTGCTCTCTCTCACATCACAACTGTCAAATCTGTTGTTATTTTACAGGTTATGTCTATTTAGTAGTAATCGATCCTGTAATAACAGATCTTTCATTTCATGCGAACATATTTATTTCTGTATATATCTATCTCTTTCATTCAACGTTTTCACTAATAGTACAGGGTTGTCATATATACTTTACCACTAGTTAAAATAAGCTAGTAGTGGATTTAGGAGCACCAGTATCACTAGTATTATATTAACCTTTGCCTGGCCGAAACTGGGTCAACATTGACCCAAAATTTAGTATTTTCCTTGTTACTTGCTAAATATTTTTTTTAGTTTTTTTCCTGTTGTGAATTCTCCTAAATTACTGTATTGAAACATAAGTAATAATAACCAAAACGAAAATTAACAAAGTTCAAAAATAATTTGAATTTTCTTGCTATGGGTCAGCTGTGACCCGGTTTTGGTATATTGTGTTTGAATTAATTTTTTTCTAACGAACTTATTTTCATGCAAGTTGAGACGTTTTCATCCCTGATCACGGCTGGAATTACGAAGTTTTTCAATTTAGTTTACTTCGGTACGTGTTAGTGTGTGGTTCATCGTTTTAAAATAGTTAACAATGGCACGTAAAAGAGTCTTATCAGACGAAGAACTGTTTGAAATTCTCATGAATGATTCGGAAGACGAAAATTAAAAGGAATCATTTAGTGATATTTCTGAAGAAGATATAGAGAAAAATGAAATTAATTGTGATCACAATATTTTATCTAGTGAGAAAGACAATAATACCGATGAATTTGAGGAAGAATTAGACCGTAATATTCAAGTTGCTGGTCGCACATGGAAATACTTAGCTCCTAAAACCGGTAAAACAAGAGCATCAGATTTTATTCGAGAAAAGCAAGGATATCGAATCGATTCAGGATTGTTTCTCTTTATTCATATCCGACGAAATTTTTGAAATTATGGTAAAATTTACTAATCAAAAAGCAAAAGAAATTATATGTAAACATAATGAGACTCATGACAATTTATTCGAACCATGGCAAGACGTGGATGTTACGGAAATGCGTACGTTTTGCGCAATACTAATTTTATCAGGAAGATTTAGAGAAGCAAAAGAAAGCCCACTTGATTTGTGGTCTTCAACAAATAAATTTTTAGCAAGGCCAATATATCAAGCTTGTATGAGCCGAAATAAATATTACGATATTTTACGCTTCCTTCGTTTTGACGATATTTCCACAAGAACAGAGAGAAAAAGTCAAGACAAACTTGCTCCTATTCGCGATGTTGTTGATATTTTTACAAAAAACTGCAGAGATTCATATTGTTCGTCAGCATATGGAGCAATAGATGAGCAGCTGGTAAGTTACAGAGGCCGCTGTCCATTTAAGGTTTATATACCCAGCAAGCCCAGTAAATATGGGATAAAAATTTGGGCATTATGTGATGCGACAACATTTTACTGCTGCAATTTTGAAGTTTACCTAGGAAAAAAGAGAGATACAGCTGAAAAAATCAAGGACCGCGCGTAGTAAAGACTTTATCAAATCATTGATATGGAAATGGCCGCAATATAACGACAGATATTTTTTTTACTGATTTAACTCTTGCGGAAGATCTTCTAAAAGAAAAACTAACATTAATTGGAAGTATGCGCCAAAATAGAAAGGACCTACCAAAGAGTCTTTTGGATATAAAATCGCGTACAGTATATTCGTCTCATTTTCTCTTTACTCGAGACTTAACATTAGTGTCCTATGTTACTAAACGGGTCCGTGAAGTTGTAGTGCTGAGTAATGCGATTGTCAAAAACTATATACACGAGTTTTGTACTAGTTTTTTACAGTTTTGTACAAGCAACGAAAGGTTTTGTGACCCTACTTTTAGTGCGAATTCAAAGATGTAAAAATTTGCACACCAAATTAACGCGAGAGTGCGATTTTGCCCAAACGACCTAAAAATGCATCAATGCAAAGTTCCAGTTTTGTACAGTTTTGTACAACCAAATAAAAGTTTTGTAACGCCTTGAGTACTATGGCATTCCTGACGCAAATGATGCACTCACAGTTCACGGGGTGTGCGCATAACATGATAATGGTTTTATATATGTGAATCACATGGAACTAATTTTGTACAGTTTTGTACAACCAAAGAATGGTTTTGTAACTCATTAAAATACCCGTTTAGGATAGCGCAAAAGGTCGCACATGTAAAGGGGGGTTGATAGGCACTGCATGTTAACTGTGGAGTGCAGTACTCAGGATCAGCTCGGAAATTATCACAACGCGTAAAACTACTTTTGTACAGTTTTGTACAACCAAAAAATGTTTTGTAACGACTTGGGTACTTTGACATTCCCGACGCAACTGACGCACTCACAGTTCACGGGATGTGCGCATAACCTAATAATATGCTTATTGTACGTGCATCATATAGAACTAGTTTTGTACAGTTTTGTACAACCAAAGAATAGTTTTGTAACTCATTAAAATACCCGTTTAGGATAGCGCAAAAGGTCGCACATGTAAAAGGGGTTGATAGGCACTGCATGTTAACTGTGGAGTGCAGTACTCAGGATCAGCTCGGAAATTATCACAACGCGTAAAACTACTTTTGTACAGTTCTGTACAACCAAAAAATGTTTTGTAACGACTTGAGTACCATGACATTCCCGACGCAACTAGCGCACTCACAGTGCACGGGATGTGCGCATAACGTGATAATATGCTTATTTTACGTGTATCACATAGAACTAGTTTTGTACAGTTTTGTACAACGAAAGAATAGTTTTGTAACACGTTAAAATACCTATTTAGGGTAGCGCGAAAGGTCGCACATGTAAAGGGGGTTGATAGACACTCCATGTTAACTGTGGAGTGCAGTACTCAGGATCAGCTCGGAAATTATCACAACGCGTTAAACTACTTTTGTACAGTTTTGTACAACCAAAAAAATGTTTTGTAACGACTTGGGTACATTCCCGACGCAACTGACGCACACACAGTTCACGGGGTGTGCGCATAACGTGAAAATAGTGTTATATTATGTGCACCAGTTTTGTACAGTTTTGTACAACCAAAGAATAGTTTTGTAACACGTTGATATACCTGTTTAGTATTGTAACTAGCGAAAACTCGGCCTCGCCGAGTATTCATATAGGGCCGATAGTGTTTTATGCCTGCCCACGCAACCTCCCACCCAAACTGCCCACGCAACATGCCCACGCAATTTCACGTAAAATGCCCACGCAAACCTACCCAAAATGCCCACACAATCTGTCTGTAATAACCTGTCTGTCTGTAACAAAGCTTTAAATACATTACTTCTTTTCCATCTTTGGTGTCTTTTCCTTTTCTATCTTATTTAACGCGGAGATTGTCTTTAAGAAAAGTACGTTGATGGAAAACTCTGGAGTTCCGTCCAGTACAGACAAAGGTTCGTTAGTCGTAAAGCCCTCTTGTTTATATCGCGAAACTCGAATCAATCCAAGAACGTTGTTTTACATTATTAGGCAGAAACTTATTCCTTTGTTTAAACTATTTTGTTGATTAGACGCATGGTGCGCGGCCATCAACATTACCGATAGAAAAACTCCGGGGGAAATTCGTGAAAAAGAGGGACCAAATAGTCGAAGGCAGCGGGAAAATCGCATCTCGATCTGCTGCAGTGTGGGAAGAGCTGAGCAGGGATATCGTGGACATCCACAAAGTGTCACCTAACTACCTGTTTACAATCACTACGCTTAACAGATACAATCTTCACTCCATCCTAGGAATAGAGGAATCAAATAAAGAAGCAGATGCGCGATCCGACTCAGCAGTCTGATAAGTCAGTCGAAAGCAGGCAAAGATCATACCAATCAGACAGTCAAGCATCTCACGTCAGCGAAAATGACTGGGAGGACCATGCTAGCAAACCAAAGCGGGGAAAATATGAAAAGATTGACAAGAAGAAATTTACCATTACATTCTCAGTAGATGAGTGGTCTTCCATGGCACCGGAAGAAGTGGTGTACACTTCGATCCAAGGACGGAAGAGAATTGAACGAAAATACAAAGTTCTGAAGAGACGTACTTGGAAAAACTTCACGCACGCGCATTTTGTTTAACACACGCACTTACCGTGCACTATGAGATATTCAGTTGGCAAGGTATCGAAATCTAACGTTGTTCCGTACGTGCGCGTGTCCGGCATCTGTTCCACTTGCCGCTCAGTTCTCAAAGGCGCAATAGATTGCCAACCGACTCCAGGCAGCCGTGTAATCATGACATGCACGTTGCAGGGGCCATTTAGGAAGCCCTATCCACTAAAGAAGAGACCCTTAGGTAGCTCATTGAGGGACGACGTCGTTCGGCAGATGACAGGACACAAGACGGCAAGCTTCATTCGAAGAGACATGGCGGCCAATACCATGCAAGTAGGTGACAAGAAGCCCAGCACTCTGCCGTCTTTAAATGTGCTGCGTCAAGCTAAGTGCCAAGCTGTCAAAAAACTCGATTTGATCATGATCCGATTCTATCCTTGGTTGTAACAAAGTACACAGCGGTGTACTCTGATTTCATTAAGGGCATTTCTTAGACAAATTTTGTGTGCATTTCTGGAGTGCAGCACAGGTGCACACGGAAAGACTGTATTGTCTCGGCACAGAGGTGCCCAGGCTGTCAATTGATGCGTCTGGTGAGTTGATGAAACGCTGCGTCAGAATGAATGGTGACAAGTCAGCGAGCATACTTATGTATGAAGGCGTTATCAATGACCCCAAGACAAGTATGCAGTACCCGGTGTGCGGAATGCTCTCGGAAAGGCACGACACCGAGACTATCAGGTACTGGCTGACTATGTGGCTACGAGATGGTGCTTCCTTACCCAAAGAAGTCGTCATAGACATGAGTTTGGCACTTATGAATGCCTACGTGCAAGTTTTTGCCCAGATGCCCTCATTGGCGGCATACTTAAAGGAGTGTGCTAAGTCTTGCAGCCAGGAGGTATTGCTAATATGAACCTCCCAGAATGCTACATCAGGAACGACGTTGCTCATGCCCTGAAGTTGTTTGCCAGCTTTCCGTCCCTGAAAGACGAAAGGTAATGAACCCGGCAGTTCTACCTGCGAGCTTTAGCGCTTGTACTGCAGTGTACAGATATTGGAGAGATCGAGGTACTGCTAACACATATTTTCACCGTGGCTAGTAGTGAAATAGAAAATGAAGAAACTGGCGAAAAAACTCCATGTAAAATCAGCAAAGAATATCTTATCAAGAGACTGGGAGGGGAAGTAGTAGACCATTTCATGAGCGACTGTTGAAAGAACTGTCCAATTTGCCCGTGAAGTTTGGCAAAGACTTCTTGTCCTGGGCAATGAGAATCAAAGAGAGGGTTGAGAAGAGCACATGCAACTCCAAAGGAATCAGAGGCAACCAGCAGCACCTCCTAAAATTCATCAATGATATAGTACAGATTTGTGATATTCTGCCCTTGTGGACAGCGGTAATGGTACCACTGTACGGTTTTGGGGGTCCAACTGCGAGCAGTACTGGCAGTGAGGGGAACTTTAACGCCGTAAAACACCGAGTGTGCCAGCATTCAGGAGCTATCGGGTACCTTCAGATTGGAGGATGCCCGCCAGGTACAGTGTGATGAGGAGAAAGGGTCTGAAACGCATTCCGTATGTAGACGTAATACCACCACGAGATTCTGCTGGAGAGTCGAGCCAAGATGATTCGTCTATCACTAGTCACAGAAAGGTGGAGACATCAAGCACACCTCGTACATAAACGCCCCAGTCGGACGAGCCAGCGATGGATGCACAATGTGACGAATTACCTAAATCTGTATGTATGTTCGTTACATCGGACAGACTTGCAGATTATTAAAAGACCGAATCACCGCCCATAAAAGTGATACAAGACGAAAACTACAATCGACGGCTCTAAGCCAACATCTGAATGAATTTAAACATACTGCGGCTTATGAGGACGTAAAAATATTAGCAACAGAATCGCATACATCGAAGAGACATTTCCTCGAGATGGTACATATTTATAACACAGAAAATAGCATGAATAGGCGTAATGATATTGACAACTTGAGCCACATATATAATTATTTATTACACTTGACTAAGAAAAAGTATCCCCCTGACAATATAAATAACAATTCAAACTCTACACTTGATCACAACAATTTTTAATTTTCATTCTTTACAATTCCTCGTTTGTATTAAAAATTATTAAAATTTTAAATTTAAAGCAAAATTTTCGCGCCGTCCCTCTGGCGACATTTTGGTAAGTGAATATCTTCATCGTATTACCATTTAATCTCAAAATGCAGCCAAAACAATTTTAAAGTTAGAAATCAGTACAAACAAGTTCTTAATTAAAACAGAAGTAATGTCATATGTATAATAGTTTTTATAAAACACACTGTGATAAAAAGTAATTTTTTTAGTCAAAATTTTACACTGTGATATTTCGACAATACATTACTTACTGTTATTAAAAATGTTACAAGAACAAAACTGAAAATTTTTTCAAAATTTCTTCTCCAAAAAACGATTTACAACGTAGATATAATTTTTTAATACTTAATCTCACACAATCTAAGTAACAAATTTTTAAATCGCAAAATTGTAATTTATTTGTAATAAATATAACATATTTTAAAACTCTGAGGATGGTTAAAATAAATAACCGAAAGCTTGGTAAATTGTAAATAGTGACAATTATTTACTAGAGCCCAACATACTCCTAGACTGCATTCCCGCTATTTGTTTTCTTAACTACTCGACACAGTCGCAAGTACATCCCACATCTATATATATATATATATATATATATATATATATATATATATATATATATATATATATATATATATATATATATATATATTGACGAAAGCACACTTCTTTCTACGCAATGATTGACAGATATTTAAAATAGTTACAAAACTTGGCTTTGATTGTACAAAACTATACAAAACTAGTTCTATGTGATGCACGTAAAATTACACTATTATCATGTTACGCGCACACGCCGTGAACTGTGAGTGCGTCAGTTGCGTCGGGAAAGTCAAAGTACCGAAGTCGTTAGAAAATATTTTTATGATTGTACAAAACTGTACAAAAGTAGTTTAACGCGTTGTGATAATTTCCGAGCTGATCCTGAGTACTGCACTCCACAGCTAACATGGAGTGCCTATCAACCCCCTTTATATGTGCGACCTTTCGCGCTATCCTAAACGGGTATTTTAACGAGTTACAAAACTATTCTTTGGTTGTACAAAACTGTACAAAACTAGTTCTATATGATGCACGTAAAATAAGCATATTATCACGTTATGCGCACATCCCGTGAACTGTGAGTGCGTCAGTTGCGTCGGGAATGTCAAAGTACCCAAAGCGTTACAAAACATTTTTTGGTTGTACAAAACTGTACAAAAGTAGTTTTACGCGTTGTGATAATTTCCGAGCTGATCCTGAGTACTGCGCTCCACAGTTAACATGCAGTGCCTATCAACCCTCTTTACATGTGCGACCTTTCGCGCTATCCTAAACGGGTATTTTAACGAGTTACAAAACTATTCTTTGGTTGTACAAAACTGTACAAAATTAGTTCCATGTGATGCACATATATAAAACCATTATCATGTTATGCGCACACCCGTGAACTGTGAGTGCATCATTTGCGTCAGGAATGCCATAGTACCCAAGGCGTTACAAAACTTTTTTTTGGTTGTACAAAACTGTACAATACTGGAACTTTGCATTGATGAATTTTTAGGTCATTTGGGCAGAATTGCACGCTCGCGTTAATTTGGTGTGCAAATTTTGAAATCTTTGAATTCGCACTAAAAGTAGGGTTACAAAACCTTTCGTGGCTTGTACAAAACTATACAAAACTAGTACAAAACTCCTGTGTATAGTTTTTGATAATCGTATTACTCAGCACTACAACTTCACGGACCCTTACTAAACCAAACAAAATTGTGATTTTACTTTCCTCTACTCATCACGAACATTACATTGCTGATGAAAACGAAAAATTTAAACCTAATATCATTCTGGCATACAATAAAACAAAAAGTGGCGTCGATGTATCAGACAAACTTGTGCGTGAGTATACATGCAAGAGAAATACGAGAAGATGGCCACTTAGACTATTTTTTAATTTGATTGACATAGTATGTTATAATGCGTTTGTCTTGTGGACAATAAAAAATCCAGAATGGCACGGTGACTCATCCGTAAAATATCGAACAAAAATATTTCTTCAAGATATGGGGATGGAACTTGCTAAGCCACAAATTAAAAGAAGAGCAAAGAAAATTGAAGAAGATGGTCGGGGTTTTCCAAAGACCGCGACTACAGCTTGTGATGATCTCAGTTTCAGGGAGATACATAAAATATCAAATTTCGTGGAATTCTGGTATAATGGTTGTTCAAACTACATAGGCTTATCCTATTTCCTTATAAATTATAGCACAAATACAATGTTATACAATATCTACTTATAAATATAAAGTCACTTAGCTGGACAGTCTTTAGTATACGTGTAAGATGGCCGGCGCCGCGTCCCACTTCTTCAATGGCTGCCGTCACAACCTCGAACGTCTCCTCGCCTACTGCGTTGTTGATGTCGTCGTTGCAGATCTCAATGTTGACACATAGACACTGCCATGGATGTCGTATACGGGAGCTTAATGCTTACCGCGTCACGTTTACTCTCCTTAACGTTGCAAATGCCTTTTACATTGTCTTGAGACAACACACAACATCCGTCGCCCACAAACTATCAACGGCCTCTGCTCTGCTTTCTGCCGAGCAACTGCATGCTCGCCGCGCACATCTGTTCTTCCCCCACTACGTCACTTGCGTGCCGCACTTTTTCACTTTCAGTACCACGCACGCCATCTGTTCTTCACATTTTCTACTATCGTACTAACAATATATAACTTATTTACATAAATCGGGAACACCGCAAGCTATAGAAAGTACTGGAAGAGAAATAAGGAAAATTTGTAAGGATGATATCGCTACTCAAGCTACTAAAAGAGGACGTTGTCGCCTATGTCGTGGAAATGATAACAAATACTCAAAACGATGCGACAAATGTAATAAATTTGTATGCGCTCAACACAGCAAGTCTATTACAGTCAAACAGACAACTTGCACCTACTGCGCAAAAGATGAGGATGGGGAACCATCTTAAGGTACACAAACCTTATAATAATTATAGTTACAGATAATTTAAGACATTTTTTGTTTCCAGGTTCCACCCATACTACCTAACGAAGAATGATATTTTATTTATTTATAAGAATAAATTTGTTTTTATTTTTGTGATGTTGTGCATATAATATAATAATTTAATAAAAAATGTGAAACTAAATTACTAAACTGTGTTTTATTTAAAAATTCATAGGAAGTTATATTAATACCGAAATATTTATATTTCATGACATTTTATATACGATTAAATAATAAAAAGAGTGGGTCAATGTTGACCCTGTTTTGGTGAGAAAAGTTTTTTATTCACAATCGGTTAGTAATATGACGATTTCTGACTTAAAAAGTTGGCAAGTTAGTTATTGTTTACCTCATATTCCAAGAGGTTGGAAAGTATAAAGTGAAGATACCTGGGGTTGGAAAATTGGTACTTTCCAACCTCAGCTATACTCACGCTATACTTTCCAACCTCGAGGCGGGAAATAGCTGCCCCCCGCTTTGAGAGATCAATGCGTATCAATGATGGGTATTTACATATAAACAAAGCATCTTTACAATTTATATGATAAAAATATGAAATAAACTTGTAAATAATACAAGTAATGAATGAAATCAATATTTAAGGTTAGAAATCATACTGACAGTTCATGTGATAAATGAAAAATCTCAGACCATTCGTTTATTTATTTTAGGTTATTATTTAAGTATAAATTTTTTTTTATTTCAGATTGTGAATAAAATAATATACAAACCTCGGTGAAAAGTTTCATTGTCTCGGACTATAGTTAACCTCGGCGCTTCGCGCCTTGGTTAACTATCTTTGCCCTCGACAATGAAACACTTTCCACCCCGGTTAGTAATATACTATTAATTATTTTGGCCAGGTGAAGGTTAACCTATTTTAGTATAAGTAACTCCTAGTTGTAAAATTTAGTGAAATGTTATGAGCTCGGCTCATAAATAATAATAATAATAATAATAATAATAATAATAATAATAATAATAATAATAATAATAATAATAATAATAATAATAATAATAATAATAATAATAATAATAATAATAATGTTTATTTCCAACAGAAATCCAATTACAGGGAAAAATATAAAGTAAATAATAGTATATAAAGTAAATACAAATAAAGAGAAAAAAAATAGACACATATGAAATATAAATATTATCTAATTTAGAAAAATATATCTTCATAAATCCTTTCTGCATTTCGGCACATCACGTGGATAGGCGATCTGTCCAGAACATCGGTGTTTGGGGTTGAAAGATGAAATGTCTTGCTGGACCTGGAAGCTAGTCTGGGGCAATCAATATTATTGGACAGTAGTAATGATGAAAATTTAGCTGATTGATTTTTACGTCTTGTCTGGAGGGAATGCATATTATGACGTTCTAACAAGGCATCATTATCAAATCCGCGCTCGGGGTAGGCATTGTCGAGTTTAAATGATAAATATTTTAGAAAACGACGGTGAACTCGATTTAAAGCAAGTGTCTGGTAATCGAATGAAGGATACCATATAATGGAGGCATAATCAAATTTACTTATTACGAACGAAAAGTATAACATTTTTAATAGTGAGATATCGTTAAACGGCTTACATGTTCTGAAGATGAAACCGAGAATTTTATTGGCGGATATGCAGATATTATTTGCATGCTCTGTATATTTAAGATTACAAGAAAAGGTGACACCAAGGTCTTTGACGGAATCCTTTTTTATCAAGTTGGTACTTGTGTTGTTAAGTTTATATTGAAAAGCTATTGGATTGTAGCGGCGGGTATATGTCACATAACAGCACTTGCTGACATTTAGTATTAATTTATTATTGACGCACCAAGTATGCATTAAATCTAAGTTTTTTTGTAAGGATAAACAATCATCTATTGTGTGTATGTTGCAAAAAATTTTGACGTCATCAGCATAAGCCAGAACTTGACAAGTGAGTATTTCAAGAAGTTCATTAATGAATAGTACGAATAACAAGGGACCTAGATTCGAACCTTGAGGAACGCCGGAAGTGGGTACAAAGTGTTGTGAAGTATAACCATTATATGATATATAACAAGTTCTGTTTGCGAGATAAGACTGCAAAAGATCCATTAAGCTTGGTGCAGCACCGTAATAGCTAAGCTTTTTTAACAACAGCCCATGATCAATGCAGTCGAAAGCTCGAGAGAAATCCGTATATATATAGCATCGACTTGTTCACGATTATCGATTGACTCGGAGATAAATTGGGTAAAACATGCTAAATTGGTTGTAGTGGATCGCCCTTTCACAAAACCATGCTGGTTGAAAGAAATCTGTGATTTAGTATTGTTATAAATGGTATTATATAATACTCTCTCAACGACTTTAGCGAAGGTGTTCAACACAGAAATAGGTCTATAGTTGTTAATATACGCTTTATCACCTTTTTTAAGGACAGGAGTAATGACCGTATTTTTCCATCTGTTAGGAAAAGTGTGAGAGCTAAGTGCCAGGTTAATAATAATTGAAAGTGGTCTGACAAAGGCAAAGCGACAATCTTTGACCACGAAGCATGGAATTTGGTCTTCACCAGCAGAAAATTTATTGGGCAACTGAGACATTATTACGAGAAGTTCATCCTCATTAACACTGTGTATATTGAATGATAAGTAATTAGATATGTCCTGGGAATTGTCATAGGGGGAACTAACTTCAAAGAAAGTAGAAAAATGCGTCGCAAAAGTATCAACAATTTCTTGAGGAGAGGTGTATGAATTGGTATCGTCTTTGATCAGGGGGGGAATTCTGGAAACATCCTGTTTACTGTTAACATACCTCCAAAATTCGGAGGAATTACGTTTAATATTTAATTTAGAACTTTTAAACTTTTGCCTATAGTATTCCTTTGTTCTCAAGTTGTATTTAATTTCAGCTGTGAACCATGCGGGAAACTTTGAATTAGCACGTTTGTAGGTTGGTACTGAAGTGTCAATAATTTTTAAGACTATTTCATAAAGTTTATCAACAGCATCATTCGCATTGTTGTGGTCATACAGACATGACCAATCACATTCAAGGAAAGCATTATACATTTGTTGAAAATTGGCCTTGCGAAAGTTGTAGCGTACATTATTATTAATTGAAAATTTGCTCGAGTCTGAGGACGGTATATTGATTTCAAAAATTAATGCTGGATGATAAGAATCTTCATGTACTAATGGGGAATATGTGTTATTGACATTTATAAGATCTGCGTTATTAGTTAGTATTAAATCTAACATTTTGCCATACGTATTAGGAATATTATTATGATTTTTAAAATTCATAAGTTGCATAAATTGACAAGACAGGAGGACTTACGAGAATTAACAATATTATCAGCGAAATCAGGGACATTGAAGTCACCAACAAATATTATATTATCACCAGTAAGGAATGTTTCAAGTGACTCGAAAAATAGCTCGAAGTGTTCAGTAGTAACATCGGGTGGAATGTATATAGCACATAAAATGAAATTGTAATGACTTAGGTGACATTTGCAGGCTACAAAATCGATAAGTTGGCAGATTTCTTTTAAAAACTCAGTATTTAAGACTTCAAACTTTATATTATTAGCCAGAGCGACTAAGATGCCACCACCTTTGGATTTTTTGACATCAAGAATATTGCGGTCACACCGAATAACATTGTAATATAATGGGAAGAGTTCTAAGTTAGAAACAGAATTTTGGAGCCAAGTTTCTGATAAAATAATGATGTCAGAGGAAAGAGAGCAACAGTTAACGTAAAATTCATTAGTTTTTGTATTTAATCCCCGGCAATTTTGGTAATAAAAACTTATTGTAATTGGATTTTTGTTGGGAAAATTTAGTTTTCCGAAACAATACTTGGTACATTATTAAAATATTTTATCCTTATATTACTTTCGCCATTACTAGTACGATGATCCAATTCTTTTTTTATAGATTGATAGTACTCTATCTGTTTAGGAGTTGTCACGTGAAACAGAGATATGGGACCACTTTGGTCTAGATTTAACATCTTTAAATTTTTTAAAGAAGCTGGCTACGTGATCAGAAGATGGTAATCGTACTTTCATCGGGCGCGGGGTAGACCTGGAGGCATCAAAGCGACCTAGGCGTATGGGTTTGATATTAAAGTTATCTGTTTCTAATTCACAGTCGGTTAATAACTCCCTTATAACCTCGGTATCCTTAGCGAGTTGCTGTTATAGAGGAATATTATTTTCGCTACACTTGTATATCATTATATTATACGATCGTTTTTGTCACTCAATAATTTCGCTAATGATAGTCTCTGTGTCAAGGGGTGAAGGTGATGTAGGTGATAGTGATTCCAGATATTTGTCTTTTAATGAGATGATATCATTATGCAAAGCAATTATTAATGACTTTAGGCTATTAATGTCATTAGAATAAGTTTCACATTTGGAGCAATTCCACTTTAGTCCTAGTCGGGCGGTATTTATCCTGCGAGCCTCTTCAAGGGTTATGCTAACGCAGTCGATATTGTAATCGTTTTTGCAAATAGTACATGTGATTAATCTATGCTTATCAGCCTTTTTGTTACAACAACAGCATTGGGACGTCATCACGTAATGTAGTAACGAGAGAAAAAAAGAAAAGAATAGGAAAATATTAAATAAAGTTTAATAATATTAGAGAAATGCTAGGGTCACCGAATATTGTTTTTGTTTAACAGTTTTACCTTCCGTCACCTTTACCCAGTTTGTGTTTGGTTAAAAGAATAACGGTTTTTCTCAAAAAAAATGAAGTTACAATTTTTTACATTTTATGTTATAAATATTATTTACGATACAAGTACGTAAATCTAGTTATATAAAGATTTTATTTTGATTGTATACTGCCTGATATTTTGAATCCAAAATACCCCAAACGTTTATGCATAAAAAGTCCTGTTTACAGAAGCAAATAAAATTGTTATTATATTGTAAACTTTTCTTATTATCCCTTATCAATAATGACACTGAGTAAAAAGCAAATAAAATGCATGAGCTATTAGATATTGACGAAAAAACTATTTTGGTCGATCAGTTTATTTGATAATGTCTCAAATAAAAAATAATTATATTGTCTGTAATAATGAATGACGTACGAACTTTTTTCTATGTAAATTTATTATTAATTTTAAAAATATAGCTTAGAAGTTGACTGATATCTTTTCCAAATAAGCGCAACAGACTCCCTTGTTGATCAGTGGGGTACTGAGATAAATATGTCTACTACAAAAATAATTTAGGAGTAGGGCAATAAACTCCGCAAGTGTGACGTCACGGCGGCCATGTTGTTCCGGTAGGTTAAGGTTTGCGTTCCAAACAAACCAAACAGAACGTGTATTTAAAGCGTAGCAGAGTGTAAAAGTTATTTATTTCGGCTCTAAAGCTGTTTATTTGTAAGGTAAGTATATTAATGTTTCAATACAGATGTGAACAACTTGTATCCAAACAAATATCTCGTAATTAGGCACTTTCTGTTTAATAAACATTAAAGCAAAATTTGAGGAGGTTATATTATATTATCTTTTTACAATGGCAGTAGTGTAATTTTTATAAGATATTATTAAATAATAAAATCGTTTACTTTTTCTGTATAAAATAATATTATTGTGTAATTTTGGTGTCATTTTTCTTCTAATCCAAACAGATCTGCCTGTTCTGTGATGGCGAAACATGTCAAACTTAGTTCCATTATAATTTTTTTTTTTTCGGAAGCTAGTGAAAGAAAATTAATAGAGCGATCACTCTTATATTATATACTGGAATAATGACATTATTATAAACAAAAAGCATGATTACTATGCCCAGATTCAAGGCAACTTATTCATAACGGATCGTGATATTTGTTATCTTATGATTTGGACGCCCAGTGATAATATCATTGTAGAAGTTGCTAAAGATAACGACTGGGCGCAAAATATCACATTATTGAAAATTATTTACGTGGAACATTATTTATCCCGTATAATAGAGCGTGTATTTATAGAATAATTGTATATAAACATATGTTCTTGGAAGAATTTATTTAAAATAGTGTATACAATAAACAATAAAAATATTTGTATAAGTATTTACATTTATAATAATAAACTAATAAACATACATTTTTTCAACTTCGTTTATAAGAGGATAATGAAAATTCGTTGAGGCTGCACATACTTGAAAGACGATGGATGCATGTGGTATTAAAGTGGCTGGTATCCGATTTAATATTGTGTGTATCTTAATTCTCTTTATGGCCCTTTCTACATGAATTCGCGCTTTGGCGATAGTTCGAGTCCTAATAACTTCTTCAGCAGTGAACTGAGCTGTACTCAAAAATGGAGGTATATTCATGGAAACACCCTGGGCTAGCAAGTCTGAAATTAGGAAACCTTTATCAACAAGCACTAAGTCCCCTGAAACCAACTGTTGCATTATTCCACAATGCGCAGTAATTTTTTTTATCTGATGTTGACCCAGGATATAGCTTGCTAACAAAAATTACCACGCCATTAGGCGCAACCCCCATGAGACCCTTTAAGGTGTTCCCATGTTTATACGAGCTATAAGTCACCCGTTGCTTCTCCATATTTTTTGGATGAATCATGCTCACTTCAGTACAGTCGATTATTACTTTACAGTTTGTAAAAGAACTAAAAGAAGAAGGCATGCATAACGTATTTTTTTTCCCTTGAAGGAATATTTTTCATTAGTTGCTGAAATAAAATTTCATGCAATGCCAGGTTTTGAATATAATTGACACAATTTCTTGACTAATATTAAATCGGAGTCCCAAATCGTCGTTTAACAAATTTAATTTCAGCTTCATT
Source organism: Harpalus rubripes (assembly GCA_963082715.1). Taxonomy (NCBI): domain Eukaryota; kingdom Metazoa; phylum Arthropoda; class Insecta; order Coleoptera; family Carabidae; genus Harpalus; species Harpalus rubripes. The sequence continues at coordinate 32,092,051 of OY720452.1, read as the reverse complement.
AAAGTTAATAATAGTTGATCGATTTTTGATATTCTCACAACCTGCCAACCATTAAAATAATTTAAATTCATGTTTTCAAACAATGAATACAAAGTATAAAACAATTCTTTACTTGGCAGACCAGTGTAAATAGAAATTAAATGATTATTACTTTCTATATGGCGAAAAGAAAAACTAATACTTAAGTTTTCCATATCTTTCGTCAATGTTTCTAATTCATTTTTCAAGAAAAAAATCTCCGCTTCTAACAGAGTTTGTGATTGGGAATCTTGTTTTTGTGAATCTCCGATGTGCGATTCTTCTATTTCTATTTCTTTTGGCAATTCTTCATTTGGTGGTGCAGTGGCTATTGTCTGGAGTGATGGGCCTCCCCCATTTTCTGATTGCTGTAACCTCCTTCAATTTTTCTTTAATGTTTATTAAACAGAAAGTGCCTAATTACGAGATATTTGTTTGGATACAAGTTGTTCACATCTGTATTGAAACATTAATATACTTACCTTACAAATAAACAGCTTTAGAGCCGAAATAAATAACTTTTAAACTCTGCTACGCTTTAAATACACGTTCTATTTGGTTTGTTTGGAACGCAAACCTTAACCTACCGGAACAACATGGCCGCCGTGACGTCACGACTTGCGCAGTCAATCTCGTCTCTCACCTACAAACACCTGTCTACTATATATGAAGCGAAAATTCACATAAATGGTTCCTGTACTATACTAACATTTTTTTAAAAAATCAACATTGGACAAACATACTTCTGATATCCCGACCCAGGTGGAGTAGCGGTAGCGCTATCGCTTCACGCTCCAAGTGTCCTGGGTTCGAATCCCGGATGGCTGGTGTGTGCGTCTTTCATAATTTCATAACAATAATAATAATAATAATAATAATAATATTTATTTGCCATAAGATTTACAAAGTAATACTATTGGCTTGTCAATGTCAATACATTCATAAAAGGAATAAATACATATAAAGGTACACATAATATATATATATATATATATATATATATATATATATATATATATATATATATATATATATATATATAATAAAATTAGTGGCAAATAATTAATTAAGATAATATTCACATAATAAAATCCGGAAGCATATATTGCATAAAAAAGTAAATGTGGCATATCAAACATTTAATTATTCAAAAACTCATTAATAGAATAAAAACACTTTTAATTTGAAAGAAAATATTCTTGTACCGTAATAGCTTTCAGCTCCTGTGGCAAATTTTTATATATTTTAATTGGCATATAAGAAATATTGTCATGAAAATTCATCATCTTCATCATTGTAGGCATTACGGCCCTTATAGAGCTTTAGCCGACTCCACAATCTTCCTCCATTGGACTTTGTTTTTGGCTTTTTCTTTCCAGTTTGTTACCTTCAGCTGTTTTAGAACATTTAGCATTGAATCTAGCCATCTAAGTTTGGGTCGTCCTCGTGGCCTCGTTCCCTGCGGCTTGGCGTTAAATATTTTATAAATTGGTATGTCTTCCCTCATACGAATGAGATGTCCTAGCCAGCGGATTTGATTTCCTTTTATTATTCCAGTTAGATTTGGTTCGTTGTATATTTCTTCCAGTTCATCGTTTCTTCTAATTCGCCATACATTTAATTCTTCTTCGATTGGACCATATATTTTCCTCAATATTTTTTTTTTTCAAATGTGTTCAAAAGAATTTCTTGCTTTTTGGTTAAGGTCCAGGTTTCGCTGCCGTATAAAACTACAGGTCTAATTATAGTTTTATAAATACAAATTTTTGTCTTCCATTAAAGTTCTTTAGAACTCAGAATAGCTTTAAGCGCTGCGAAACACTTTGTGGCATTCAAAATACGGGCTTTAAGTTCTTCTGTCAAATCATTATCGCTGCTAATAATTGAGCCTAAATATTTAAATTGTCTAACAACTTCAATTCTGTGTCCATTTATATTGACGTATGGATCTATTCGTTGATCCTCCCTAGATAATACGGAATATTTTGTTTTCGTCTCATTTAAAGTTAAGCCTACCGCTCTGCATCCTCTTTCCAAATGTTCTAAAATCTCTTCAATTCCACGTTTACTTCTGGCAGTTATGGCCAGGTCATCTGCAAATGCAAATATTTGATGTCTGCTATTTAGTATTATTCCTGAGACATTTTTTGGTATTTCCCTTATAGCCTTCTCTAGCACAAAATTAAACAAAAACGGTGATAGACAGTCCCCTTGGCGAACTCCTGTTCGAAATAGTAGTGTAGTTTCTAGGGAGATGAAAACATCAACTATTACGCCAATAAGAAAGGTAAAACATTTTTTTAATGGGGAAGATTTCAGGCCTATTAACATGCTTCCTGCTCTTGACAAAATATTAGAAATAACTGTGTATAACCAATTAAATGTATTAGAACATATAAATTATAATGAAATACTATGTAAATATCAACCTGGATTCAGATCTAACTTTAATTGTGAAACTGCATTACAGTGTATCATAAATGATTGGAAGAAAGCGCTTGATAATGATATAGTAATTATAGTGGTTTTCCTTGATCTTAAAAGGGCGTTTGAGACGATAGATAGAGGTAGGTTAATTCAAAAGCTACGGTATTATGGAATTGAAGGCAAATGTTTAGCATGGTTTGAAAACTACTTACATGATAGGTATCAGAGAGTAAAATGTGAAACTGTTTTTTCTGAAAGTTTACAAACAGTTCATGGTATTACTCAGGGTAGTATTTTGGGTCTATTACTCTACTCAATATAACTTAATGATTTGCAAAATATGTTCATAAATTGTAAGTATTTTTTGCAGATGATACAATAATTTACTTAGAAGGTACAGATTATACAGAACTAATAACCAGTAAGAAAACAATTCTAGACAAGGTTTACAAATGGTTAAATATAAATAAGTTAAAACTTAATGTGAAAAAGATCAAATGTATCAAAATTAGTAGTAAGAAAAATAAGGAAATCACAATTGCTACCTTGAATATCAAAATAAACAATGAGGTAATAGAAATGGTTCATAGTGTAAAGTATTTAGGAGTAATAATTGATGATTTATTAAATTTAGATGACCATTTGAACTACATGTGTGCAAAAATATCAAATCAAATAGGGGTATTAGGTAGATTAAAACATATTCTTTCACGTGAAACTAAAATTATCGTTTTTAATTCAATAGTTTTACCACATTTCCTCTATGTATCAACGGTTTTCTTCTTGTTAAATCATCAACAGTTGAATAGATTACAAATTTTACAGAACAGAGCAATGAGAATTATATTCAATAAGAACAATTATGCAAGCATAAAAGGGATGATAAAAGAGTTAAAATGGCTTGATGTACTTCACCTTATTAAATACAATGGTATAATTTTCATACACAATATTAGATTGAGCGAAATGCCAAGTTACTTATACGACACGGTTACATACTCTAAAGAAATTCACAATTATAATAGATGAGTACAATTTTTTTTATATTAGTAAAGTAAATAAAAAGCAGTCCCAAATATCTATTTTTCATAAAGGATTTATAGAATATGATATGTTAGCTGATAAGTTTAATCTTTGTCACTGAAACTGTTTCAGAGAGAAATATGAATAATAATAAATAGGTTCTCTACGTCTGTTCCTTACCCGGCCAGGTAAAGTGTTCATGGTTTGTTGATTATTATTGTTTTTGTTATATTGGTACATTTATACATGTAAATACGTATAAAACATGTAATCCAGTTTGTTTATATAAGCTAAATAAACATTATTATTATCATTATCATTACCATTATCATTATCATTATCATTATCATTACCATTACCATTACCATTACAATTACCATTACCATTACCATTACCATTACCATTATCTTTATCACTATCACTATCACTATCACTATCACTATCACTATCACTATCACTATCACTATCACTATCACTATCTTTATCACTATCACTATCACTATCACTATCACTATCACTATCACTATCACTATCACTATCACTATCACTATCATTATCATTGTCATTGTCATTATCATTACCATTACCATTATCATTACCATTACCATTACCATTACCTTTATCAATATCACTATCACTATCACTATCACTATCACTATCACTATCACTATCACTATCACTATCACTATCACTATCACTATCACTATCACTATCACTATCACTATCACTATCACTATCACTATCACTATCACTATCACTATCACTATCACTATCACTATCACTATCACTATCACTATCACTATCACTATCACTATCACTATCACTATCACTATCACTATCACTATCACTATCACTATCACTATCACTATAACTATCACTATTACTATCACTATCATTATCATTATCATTATCATTATCATTATCATTATCATTATCATTATCATTATCATTATCATTATCATTATCATTATCATTATCATTATCATTATCATTATCATTATCATTATCATTATCACTATCATTATCACTATCACTGTCACTATCACTCATTATCATTATAATTATCATTATCATTATCGTTGTCGTTGTCGTTGTCGTTACAATATCGGCCTATGAAGGCAAGAGAAGGTAACATTGTATCAAGAGGTAAATAAAAGAAGGATTATTATTATTATTATTATTATTATTATTATTATTATTATTGTTATTATTATCGCTATTATTATCATTATTATCGTTATTATTATTATTTTAATTGTTTTATCATTATTAATATTATTGTTATTATCATTATTAATATTATTATTATTATTATTATTATTATTATTATTATTACTATTATTATTAGTATTTACATTTGAGTGCGTGTAAGTTGTATTTTACAGCGCGACAGCTTGTTTAAGGTACGAGCTAGAGCTGGGCGACACAATTTTTAAATATCGATATTTGGCAAACCTGAAATTTAATAGTTTTAATTTGAAATATTGTTGGTTTTGGTAATACTGATCGCTCTTTCTTCTTGCGCACTCCACTACCACACAAGTCAGTACGCAACAACTAAACGAAAATGAAATGTACCGCATTTATTATAAATATTTTATGTATAAATCTTATAAAAAAAATTGAGTGTGAAACAAATTATACTCAATATTAAATAATATGGCTTCTGGATCTGACGCACCGTTTTCCAGAAATTGGTATTTTTTGATATTTTTAAAACAGCGTTCTGAAACTAAGCTTGAGCTGCCGCCATTATCAGTAGATATTTTATTTAATTTTTATAACCTTACAAACAAATGTGATATTTTTTGTTTTTCATCCTTAAAGTACAAAAACATACTTTTATATTAAACGGCAATAAATAAATGTTTTACATGTAACCTATTACAATTTATTTTCAATTTCCTTTTTTATAAATTGTATCGATATTATCGACATATTAAATTATATATCGATATCGTATCGATATATGTTTAACATCGATAAGCACAGCTCGAGTACGAGCCCTTAAGGCTAGTGCTTTATTAGCTGGAGCGCTGTAAAATACTTCACGCACGAGAATTGTATCAAACTTTTTGGCCGACGATAATGTAAATCACTTCTTTTTAATGAAATTTATGCAATAATTTATTTCAAATAACTTCCGAAAGATGTTTACAATAGGTTTTAAAACATAATGTGTCATGCTTTAAACAAACTAATATCAAACTGTTTATGAAATTTAACAGTTGGTTGAATTGTGAAAAATAATTTTAAAAATCACGCAAAAACCTAAAATATAAAAAGAGTGATAACGAAGTTGGCATAATTTTAAGGCTCCCCAAAATAATAGAGTTGGCGCAAAATGTAATATCTTAATGGAGTCATTTCACATTTTCTAATTTATTTATTTTTTGAAAGAATAGGTCAAATTAAATATATAGTTGCATGTTTTACCCCTTACAAGTCTTTAGAATCAGTGATATGATTTTTTAAAAGTTGGCTTTAATTTCAAATATTTGGCCGCTGACGTCACGGTTTGCCGGATACAACAGTCGAGCTCTACCGGTTTAGTTTGGAACTATGATTGTTTGGGTTGTCACTTGTCAGTTTGATTTTGTGAAAGCAACAGGTGGTTCCTATAAATTTTTTGTTCAATTAGTATTTTCTGCTTGGTATTCGAATGAATATTTTTTTTGATGTTTTCAAAGAGGTGTTATCACAGCAACGCACGTCACATTACTTCACAACCATATTGTTAACTAGGAGCATATTTCATACAACTATTGATATTTATTTTAATGAATATTTTATTTTTATACCTTTACTATTAACTCTGCTGTCACCTGTCACAATTTTAGGTTACAACAGCAAACAGAAACCACGTGGACCGTAAATATGTCTTTGTGTAAGTAACAACCCGTGACGTCACGGATTTTACACCGCGAAATTTTATTAGTACATTTATGAATGAAAAGCCGCATATTTCGTGTTACTTTATATTACTATATTTCTTAAATGAGACGAATTTCACGATTTTATAAAAAAATACTTTTTTTAAACGACCCCATTATTGCCACCAAAATCAAAGCACACGTACGAGGCTCAATACAATGTATTTAAGAAGTGGTACACAAAAAAATATTAAAACTTACTCAGAAAACGTAATGCTGCTCTATTTCAAGAAACTAGTGGAGAAGGACAAATTTGATTTTTTTTACTTTCATTAGAGTTCTTTCCCTAGCGAAAATTTATTTGTAATAATAGTCGTTGTTTATTCGTACTAAATAATAGGTAGGTGTTGATATTTGACATTTGAGCAGTGTTCGCCTAACATATTTGACAGGTACATCTCGATGACTATGTTGGTAATGGCGGATTTTTACAATAATGACAGATGTTGCTTCCATGATTTTGGTTTATATAAATTAGTTTTAAATATTAAAAATATTAAAATAAAAAAATAACTTATATAAGTACTACATTTTTACATTAACTTTATTATATATATATTATTATATATATATATATATATATATATGTTGGTAATGGTAATATATATATATATATATATATATATATATATATATATATATATATATATATATATATATATATATATATATATATATATATATATATATTACCATTACCAACATAGTCATCGAGATGTACCTGTCAAATATGTTAGGCGAACACTGCTCAAATGTCAAATATCAACACCTACCTATTATTTAGTACGAATAAACAACGACTATTATTACAAATAAATTTTCGCTAGGGAAAGAACTCTAATGAAAGTAAAAAAAATCAAATTTGTCCTTCTCCACTAGTTTCTTGAAATAGAGCAGCATTACGTTTTTTGAGTAAGTTTTAATATTTTTTTGTGTACCACTTCTTAAATACGTTGTATTGAGCCTCGTACGTGTGCTTTGATTTTGGTGGCAATAATGGGGTCGTTTAAAAAAAGTATTTTTTTATAAAATCGTGAAATTCGTCTCATTTAAGAAATAGAGTAATATAAAGTAACACGAAATATGCGGCTTTTCTTTCATAAATGTACTAATAAAATTTCGCGGTGTAAAATCCGTGACGTCACGGGTTGTTACTTACACAAAGACATATTTACGGTCCACGCGGTTTCTGTTTGCTGTTGTAACCTAAAATTGTGACAGGTGACAGCAGAGTTAATAGTAAAGGTATAAAAATAAAATATTCATTAAAATAAATATCAATAGTTGTATGAAATATGCTCCTAGTTAACAATATGGTTGTGAAGTAATGTGACGTGCGTTGCTGTGATAACACCTCTTTGAAAACATCGAAAAAAATATTCATTCGAATACCAAGCAGAAAATACTAATTGAACAAAAAATTTATAGGAACCACCTGTTGCTTTCACAAAATTAAACTGACAAGTGACAACCCAAACAATCATAGTTCCAAACTAAACCGGTAGAGCTCGACTGTTGTATCCGGCAAACCGTGACGTCAGCGGTCAAATATTTGAAATTAAAGCCAACTTTTAAAAAATCATATCACTGATTCTAAAGACTTGTAAGGGGTAAAACATGCAACTATATATTTAATTTGACCTATTCTTTCAAAAAATAAATAAATTAGAAAATGTGAAATGACTCCATTAAGATGTTACATTTTGCGCCAACTCTATTATTTTGGGGAGCCTTAAAATTATGCCAACTTCGTTATCACTCTTTTTATATTTTAGGTTTTTGCGTGATTTTTAAAATTATTTTTCACAATTCAACCAACTGTTAAATTTCATAAACAGTTTGATATTAGTTTGTTTAAAGCATGGCACATTATGTTTTAAAACCTATTGTAAACATCTTTCGGAAGTTATTTGAAATAAATTATTGCATAAATTTCATTAAAAAGAAGTGATTTACATTATCGTCGGCCAAAAAGTTTGATACAATTCTCGTGCGTGAAGTATTTTACAGCGCTCCAGCTAATAAAGCACTAGCCTTAAGGGCTCGTACTCGAGCTGTGCTTGTCGATGTTAAACATATATCGATACGATATCGCTATATAATTTAATATGTCGATAATATCGATACAATTTATAAAAAAGGAAATTGAAAATAAATTGTAATAGGTTACATGTAAAACATTTATTTATTGCCGTTTAATATAAAAGTATGTTTTTGTACTTTAAGGATGAAAAACAAAAAATATCACATTTGTTTGTAAGGTTATAAAAATTAAATAAAATATCTACTGATAATGGCGGTAGCTCAAGCTTAGTTTCAGAACGCTGTTTTAAAAATATCAAAAAATATCAATTTCTGGAAAACGGTGCATCAGATCCAGAAGCCATATTATTTATTATTGAGTATAATTTGTTTCACACTCAATTTTTTTTATAAGATTTATACATAAAATATTTATAATAAATGCGGTACATTTCATTTTCGTTTAGTTGTTGCGTACTAACTTGTGTGGTAGTGGAGTGCGCAAGAAGAAAGAGCGATCAGTATTACCAAAACCAACAATATTTCAAATTAAAACTATTAAATTTCAGGTTTGCCAAATATCGATATTTAAAAATTGTGTCGCCCAGCTCTAGCTCGTACCTTAAACAAGCTGTCGCGCTGTAAAATACAACTTACACGCACTCAAATGTAAATACTAATAATAATAATAATAATAATAATAATAATAATAATAATAATAATAATAATAATAATAATATTAATAATGATAATAACAATAATATTAATAATGATAAAACAATTAAAATAATAATAATAACGATAATAATGATAATAATAGCGATAATAATAACAATAATAATAATAATAATAATAATAATAATAATAATCCTTCTTTTATTTACCTCTTGATACAATGTTACCTTCTCTTGCCTTCATAGGCCGATATTGTAACGACAACGACAACGACAACGATAACGATAATGATAATGATAATTATAATGATAATGAGTGATAGTGACAGTGATAGTGATAATGATAGTGATAGTGATAGTGATAGTAATAGTGATAGTGATAGTGATAGTGATAGTGATAGTGATAGTGATAGTGATAGTGATAGTGATAGTGATAGTGATAGTGATAAAGGTAATGGTAATGGTAATGGTAATGATAATGGTAATGATAATGATAATGATAATGATAATGACAATGACAATGATAGTGATAGTGATAGTGATAGTGATAGTGATAGTGATAGTGATAGTGATAGTGATAGTGATAGTGATAGTGATAGTGATAGTGATAAAGATAATGGTAATGGTAATGGTAATGGTAATGGTAATGGTAATGGTAATGTTAATGGTAATTGTAATGGTAATTGTAATGGTAATTGTAATGGTAATTGTAATGGTAATGGTAATGATAATGATAATGGTAATGATAATGATAATAATAATGTTTAATTAGCTTATATAAACAAACTGGATTACATGTTTTATACGTATTTACATGTATAAATGTACCAATATAACAAAAACAATAATAATCAATAAACCATGAACACTTTACCTGGCCGGGTAAGGAACAGACGTAGAGAACCTATTTATTATTATTCATATTTCTCAGGTACATCTCGATGACTATGTTGGTAATGGCGGATTTTTACAATAATGACAGATGTTGCTTCCATGATTTTGGTTTATATAAATTAGTTTTAAATATTAAAAATATTAAAATAAAAAAATAACTTATATAAGTACTACATTTTTACATGAACTTTATTATATATATATATATATATATATATATATATATATATATATATATATATATATATATATATATTAGGGTGGGCCGAAATATTAAAATTTTGGAAATTGGTTTTGGAATAGCTATTAAAAGTTGCCTTTCGTAGTTTTAAAACGAATATTTATTTTGAGTTTTTTAATCATGTAACGTCTTTTGCCCTCTACAGAGGCTCAAGTTTTTTAATAAATTTGGAAAACTTAATTTTGAAATTTAGATTTGGAATACCGCCCAATATTTAAGAATTGATATTTCAAAGATAATTTTTATTTACAATTTTTCTATTGTGATAGATCCTTTGCCCTCTGCCCACCATCAAAATTTTCAAAATTTCAAATTTTGATAAAAACTTTTTTTAAATATATCAATGACATTTCTCTAGCTATAGTAAAAGGCTCAATTGCAAATAAGTGGTAAGGGGCACATATCAGAAACGGAATTTACAATAGTCAAGGTTTGTACTAACATATATTTACTTAAGGTTCTCTGTACCCCATATTTATAATTGAGGCACTTTGACATTATCACAGTTTGAACTTAATACGTTGAAAACAATAATAGTTATTTATGTATTAAGGGCATAATCAAAAGATTGTAGCACGGGGGAATGTTTAAAGTTCGACGCGTAACGGAGACCTTTAATTTTCCCGAGTGCTATAATCTTGGTTATGCCCGTGGTACGTACAATGTTTTATTTTATTTGGTTCTCGAAATTCAAGGATTCAATCGGTATCGTTGTGCTGGTGTTGTGAATTTCAAGTGGCTGTGGTTTTTAGCTATATTTTTTGTTTATAACATTTAATTTAGTGTCAAATGAAAATGGAAGATATCGAATATTCAAAAGAAATATCGAATGAATTTGACGCTGCCCAGAGCAAGTTGGTTCCACAGAAGTGAAAAGACCTGTACGAGAAAGGATACGAATAGTTTTACGAGCAGTGGTTTTCAAAAAATGTGATTTATCGAATTTATTATGTTGTCTGACATTTATCTAAAAACGACAATTTTGACGTTTGAGTAGCTGTTGCTTGGCAATTTTATAAGCTCTCGGGCGATAAAAGCCAAATTGCGCTAGTTTTTGAGGGCGGATAAACAAGTTTATGATTCCAAAATAAAATAAAAAGAATATAAATTATAAAAAATTAAGGGATGACATTATCAAAAACGGAACTTCCAATAGCCAAATGCCGCTGCAACATATGTTTATGTACTTACTAAATGTACCCTGTACCCCTTATTTACAATTGAGCCTTTTACTATATCTACAGAAATATCACTGAGATGTTTTTAAAAAGTTTATGTACATAATAAAAAAACAAATCTGAATTTTAGAAAATTTTGATGATCGGTAGAGGGCAATAAACCTATCACTACAGAAAAATTGTAAATAAAAATTACCTTTGTAACATTAATTCTAAAATATTCAGCGGTGTTCCGAATCTGAATTTCAAAATTTCATTTCCCAAATTTAAAAAAAAATTGAGTCCCGGTAGAGGACAAAATACGTTACACAATTAAAAAATTCAAAATAAATATTCGTTTTAAAACTGCGAAAGGCAACTTTTAACAGCCATTCCAAAACCAATATCCAAAATTTTTAAATTTCGGCCCACAATAATATATACAAGGTGTAAATGAAATAAGTGCATTAAATTTAACCAGTAATGTAACTCGATGAGAGGAATAATATTTCTTAATAACTTTTTTTTCTAAGTCTTTTAGATTTTGAGTTAATTTTTTTTAAAGATTTGCTGCATATTTCGTTACCCGCTGATGGAGAACAAATGCTGCTCCCATATGCAAGTGGGATACAAACAGCTCAAAAATTGTCGGTTACCAGTTACACTTACAGTTACAGTAATTAATATCCGAATCAAGGGAAATAACATTATTATTAATTAATACGTAATAGAACAATTTTTAAAATAAATAAATTTAAATTTTGGATAACAAATTTATAAAGTTGTGTATTAAACCCGGCTTTTATTTACCTTTGAATAGTGTGAATAGAGGAAGAGAAGGAGGGACGAGGAAGAGCAAAAGCATAGTTGTTAGGTTATGAGATGATTATTTATCGTCGACAAATCATAATAGTTCAAATACGTTATTCAAAAAATGTAAGTACAAACTTTTGTCCATTTAAAAGAGGTACATGAGTACCAATAATTAGTCGTCCATTTATTGTTCCCGCCCAAAACATTTTTTAATGAAAATTTTTACAGCTGTTTCGTCTGTCGAGATGTGTATTGTGCATAATAAATACACCTTCCCAAGTAAATTCAGTCTCATTAATGAACATTATGAGCCAAAATTGAAGTCTGTTATGTGCTGAAAACAGAACTTTTTGCACATGTTATGGATATAACTGTTGCTTTTTTTAAAATTGTCATATGTGACACTCCGTATTGTGATGTGATAAAGATGTACAAGATTAACAAATGTGCGAATATTAACAACAGAATGATTTGGTGATGATTTGGAAACGCTCCGTGTAAATGCGTTGGCAACTCCATGACACTGTCTTTATGTCAACCGTGATGTCAAGTAAAATGTAGTACAGATACGAGTAAAAAAATAAATAAACCATAGGTAAGTAATTACAATGTCTGTGTACTCGCATTTTGACAGAATTTTACCTTATAAACAACTTTATTACTAATATCAAAATTTAATTGGAACAATTGACAGGACTGTCAATTGCTAAAACAAAATTTTTCATAGCTATTGTTACTGCATTCAATTATCACAAAAATATTTGGAACGACTCGTCAAATTACGGGGTGGTAAAAATGCTAAAAAAATATGCGATTTCGAGAAAAAGTTATTAAGAAATATTGTTGCTCTTGACGAGTTATATTACTGGTTAAATTTAATGCACTTATTTCATTTACACCATGTATATATATATATATATATATATATATATATATATATATATATATATATATATATATATATATATATATATATATATTAATTTACCGTATAGTTAGACAATTTACAACACAGTAAGCGTTAAAAACAGGTTACACTGAGTATACAATTGTAAAGTTCGCATTACACTTCAGGAGAACAAAACATGATTTTCACATTCGGATTATTGATTTAAAAGCAGAATTGTGTGCTCTACAACTTTTATTTGAAGCTTATTTACCTAGAGTAATTAGGGAAGCGGGGAGTTACAAAAGCATGATTTTACATGTTAATGACCTATGTTCGACTGTGCCTGTCACCATCTGTATATAGATATATCTGTGCAATTTTGATAGGGATATAAGAAAGAATCTATATATGTAAGACATCTAAAAAAATTATAACGGACTGCTATATTTTTTCAGATTAATAAAAAAAAGCTATATGCTGCAATCAAAATCAATGATAATATGTATACGTATATTATTGATACATGCTGCGCACATTACAAACCGTGAGCTACTGAAAGTATCCGAATCCGAATGGAATAATGTTACAAATCGATGATACATATTTTGGTCTATATGATCCGGGATAGAGTATAAAAGTATAAATGCAGATCATTGTTTCATACCGTGAATATCATTTAACAAATTAAAATTTTAAATACTCGTATAAAACAAAAGAACAAACTTTTTAATTAAAATTTTAGGGTTTCGAATAATTAACAAAATGTAAGAATGTGACTTAAGAGATTATCAAATATTTGCAATCAAAATGAGAAAGATGTATCTATTTTGATGCAAAGAAATTTTAAGTTTTAATGTTGAATTTAAGTTTTAATTCGTCATTCCTTCCAGCAACTTGAACCTAAATTTTAGAAATCGGGGTGTGAAAATAAAAAAGTTAAAGTTAATATCATTTTCATCTCATCTTTCTCTCTAAAGTTTCATCCAAAAATTAATTTTAATAAATTGCAGTTATATTTGTCATCAAGGGTTACTTAAATTTTATAATTAAGCTTAAAATTGTTTCTATAATTTTATTTGTGAAAAGCTTGTCTTTCTGGTTTACAAATAAAGAATTTATCAACAGACAGTTTTTATTTCTCTCTTAACTCTTCTTTTGATATACGAATTACAAAATAAACTTTTTAACTCGTTTTCTGGAACTAAAGCTGATGTAACATAAAAATACAATAACCTTTTAAATTTATATTAATATAATCGGTATCAGGGCTGTTTGTTCAGTATGTATTTTAATTATAACTCACGTTTAGAAACTAAGTTGTACAAGGTAATATCTAGCAAACTCTTGTTATAAATGTATTATTAATCAATAGTAGCTACGCAATCTCCGCTTTTAATTGTAGTGTGTATACGGGTTACATTTCTGTACAAAAGAGAAGATAATGCTGGAGATATTCTCCACCCAGGGACTATGCGGGTTCGACCGTAGTCTTGGCCATAGAGATCTGGCTAGCTTACACTGATTTTTATCCACAACGCTAGACAGATGCGTGTACGCAAATTATACATTACTTTAACACTATAGTAGGAAAAATTTACTCTGTCGCTTCCAGCAATAAAACTATAAATATCGTTATCATGACAAAGCGGCATATCGCCGCTTACTGCTTGTATTGTAACACTGAATACCAACGGGCTATTATTTTCGTCGCTGTGTGGAAATGAAGACATGCATCATTGCTTGAAATCGTAAGAGTTTGCCACCTGCTGCGAGTGCTTTGTATAGTAAAATAATCTTACTGTTCCTTGAACATAAATGCTAATTTTGTATGCCGCTATGTCAATTATAGTTTTACAGCTGCACACGGCAGTCAAATTTCTTGACTATATGTGAGTGTGAGTGCATTATATTTATAGTTGAGCTGATACGTTTATACGTAGTGTCACATTTTGTTGCATACCAGTAGTATTGTATAAGCAATAATTTGCCGAACATTGGTACGTAAATGTTACTTAATGTGTGTGAGAAGATTATGGGTTAGTTCAGGTTTTGTTTACTTTTTAATTATACACTAATTTTTCATGGTAAAATTTATGTATTCGCATAATAATAGGAAGTTTTGGACAATAAAATTATGTGTGTGTGTGTGTGTGTGTGTGTGTGTGTGTGTGTGTGTGTGTGTGTGTGTGTGTGTGTGTGTGTGTGTGTGTGTGTGTGTGTGTGTGTGGGTGTGTGTGTGTGTGTGATATGTGTTAAAAGTGTAGTTTTATTTTGTGAAAAGAAAGTTAGGAACACGACGCGAAGCGGAGTGGTTCAAACCTTCGAACAAAATAAAATCACTTTTAACAAATACATCATACACTATTTTTTCTTTGAAATTTGTATTTCTAATAATTTTTTAGCTTATACAAAAAATGTCGATTTGTTGTTCCATTCCTCATTACCAAGGTAACTAATTCATTTTATTAAATTAAGAATGATTTGTCTCTTTTTGGTGTTATAAATAGTAAATTGTGTTATTAAGATTAAAAGTGATACTATTTGATGAGCAATTATTTGCAATCATAAGGCATAGCGGTGGCAAAAATTGCGAATCAAACAATGAAAACTGTGGAAAAAATACATTTTTAGCCCTAAAAACACACATTAAAAAGCCTACTTTTATTAGATTTTTAGAAAACCAGAGTAGTTCAAAAAGGTTGATTGTTATACTAAATTTGATATGTATAAAAATTAATAATAGATGGAGTCTAAGGTTAAATTTAACTAAAACTATTATAATTACCCCTTAACCTTAAAACTAATTTTAACAAAAACTATACACGTATTTCGAGAACTAAGTTCTCATCATCAGTAATACAACAAGTGAAAGTTAAACAGAGTAATCAAGATTACTCAACATGTCAACCATGCCAGAGATCCTAACAACTCTCCTGTTGTTACTGATGATGAGAACTTAGTTCTCGAAATACGTATATAGTTTTTGTTAAAATTAATTTTAAGGTTATGAGGTAATTATAATAGTTTTAGTTGAAATGTATAAAAATAGAATTTACAAAAATCAGTCTTCTTCAACAAGAAATAGTCAGGTTAGGTTAATTATTAATTATTGGATTTTTTTTTATTTGTATTGTAATGTAAGAGGTAAGTACCTACGTCACTTGGTCCGCGAGCCCCGACCAGCGTGCGAACCGGCGCCTATGAATAGGTGCGTTCTAGTAGGTAGGAGAAGCCTAAGTAGGCGCCAAAAGACATTTTAGAATACAGTTTCTGTATTGCAGACAGTCTTCGGATATTGTATTAAAATTGAAGAATAAGTAATTGCTCTTGTCAGAATCAATGTTGCTGTTCACTGGGCTAACATTAGAAGATGTTTAAAAATAATGAGCAAAACTTTCAACAATTTGTTGGCCATCACATATAGTTTCACCATTGTATTTTAATACAGATGGTACGGATAATACTTTACGTTTCTGATTAATGAAAGACCAGAGATTTTTTGGTTCGTTTTTATGTCGTTTTGTTATTTTTCATGGTACAGTTAGTTAGCACATTTAACATCATATTTAATTTCTGCTCTTGGATGTTCGAATTCTGTTTTACATTGCACGCTACCACTTCTCTTAAATTGTTTCCATTTTTTGTGCTTTTGCTTAATTTTGTATATTATTATTCCATTTATACCATGGTGGATAAGAGCCATTGCTTTGACGTTTTTTTCTTTTGGAATATTATATCTAAAATGTTAGTAGTAATGGAATAAAACTTTTCAATTGCTACATTGACATTGTCAAAATTAATAAGACCATCCCAATATATATATATATATATATATATATATATATATATATATATATATATATATATATATATATCTTAATAAAATCATTGTGCAGTAGTGGAAAGCTAGCCTTTTTAAAGTTATATCCATTATTAGTAATTGACTTAAAAATTTTCTTGTTTGTTTTTAGCTCAAATAAAGCGTTTAATGCAGGATGGTGTAGGTCCTCTTTTACCAAATAATCCAGCCTTTGTTACCGAGCAAAAAAATTTGTGCTTAATACTAAATCTAGGATTCTACTATTGTTATTTAAAGTGAAATTATTACTCCTTAGAAGCGCAATAATAGTAATTTCGAGTAATAAAATCCCCAAAGATAATTACATTTGAATTAAAAAGAAAATGAAGGGAATATATAGAAGCAAATAGAATATTATACTCATTAGGACCAGAAGATGGAGGAATATAAACATTTATTACGAACAATATTTTATGATTGATAAATATTTTAATAAGTAAAAAAAAAATATTAGGTACTTCCGTGTAGCTGAGGGCAGATTGATTGAATATCTAACTGAACAGTCTTAAAATCTTTTTTCTGGCTAACATTACACCTTCACCACGTGTTGTATTGGTTTTAAGAAAATTACGATCACTTCTAAAGACTTTATAATTATTAACATCGAACAGTTCTGCGCTATTAAGTCCTCTATGGTACCAAGTCTCTGTGAGGGCAAATAAGTGTTCCTGAGGCGAATTAAGAGAGTTCGTGTAAATATCATAGCATTTCGTATTCAAACTCGTGACGTTTTGATAATAACATAACAATAGATCACTGATTTCATCGGTAGACTGAATAACCGAAGAATCTAATATTGTGTAACAGTTCTCTAATTGCTATAATTCACCAAGTAGGTTTTTTTCATTCATTGCGTTATGGTATGTGATTAAATCCACCTTTAAAACACATTGGTATAAGTTTTTATTGTTACGTAGAGGTTTTAAGGATAAGACTTCGCAAGTACTATCATCATCAAAGCAAGATTTGTTAAGTGATTTCAGATGTTCAATAATTTGTACCGATTCAAGTTTATTAGATAATCTCACAATTCTTATTCTGGAATATGACCTAGCCGCTTGCTTTACTTCATAATTGTCACTTAACTTTTCATTGGCCATTTTTTTGAATTTCGAAGATTCATTATTGTTTGCGAAATTTACAAGCAGACCTCCATCACGGAATTTACGAATATTAGTAATGTGTATATTACTTCCAACACGATTGACAGACTTGAGTAAATCAGATTTAGTAGCGGTATTACTTTGAGATTTCTTAGGCTTAACAATTACTGGCGGCTTAACCGAATTACTTTGTAGAACATTAGCAAAAGATTTTATATTGTCACTGCATTTATTAATACATTTAGTTCAGTGCTTCATGATTCTTGTACTTCAATAGGCTACTTGTATAGTACTGAAAATCTGATATCTATCACTAAATACCTAAAGTTGAAAACGTATGTAAAAATATAAATTTTCCTTCGCTTGTCCTCCGATATAATTACTATGTAGTGTCGCGTTATGTCATACCCGTCAGTACATTTAAAAGCTATAAAAACACCCAACGTAACACCTCATAACAGCTCATTTAGTTACTTATTCCGTTATTTGTACCCGTCGGATACGGACATTCAACAAGTGGTTGTATGTTGTGTTTTTAAATAAAGTGTAGTGATAATGATATTGTGATAAAGAAGACACTCTTCAGCATTAGGCTGCCGCTACGCTGCGTTGGAGGAGAAATTAGTAAGATTGAAAAGAAAACTGATTTTGAAGTCCTAGTAAGTACTAGATACTTTCTTATGGCAAGGATCTGGTAGTCATGTGACTTACCCTCATAGATCCGATGAACGCGTGGTGTTCATCCTTTTTTCTGCCCTGTAATATTTGGATTTGAAAATCAGGGGACTTACCCCCTTAGATCTGATGGACATGTGTTCATTATGGCGTATAATTACACTTATCTGAACCAGATAGTCAAGTAACTTACCGCTGTGTTCCTGTTAAACATGTATTTATACAATTTTTAGTATTAAGGTAAGTACTTTATAGTACTCTTCCATAGTTTAGGTTTAGTGTTGGCTTATTCCTATTGGTAACAATGTTACATTCTTTCAGTGTTATATTTGTTATGTACACATCAAACTTTCCTTGATTTAGGTAGTTTGTCACGTAACTTACGAACCTTATATTCGACTCATATAGTTTCAATACAAGGATATGATATATGCTCGTCCGGTGTGCGGTAACGAGAATTTATCCAGGTACATGGTTCCGGTGACAAATCTTTTCCTCTGTATCTAAAGTCTTAAGCAAAGATTTACTTCTTTCTCGGGGAAAAATCCTACCGATTAACAAAAACCAAAACGTAAACATACAAGACGAATTTGTTGTAAGAATTAACAAAGCTTTAAAGGAAGAAATGGCCCGTTGGTAGCCATTTATTAAGCCTTGCACCCACCTAAACTAATTAATGAAAAAACAGTGGTCAAACAAGACAATTTCCTTACATGAATAAATTACTCACAGCATTTAACTTTGGTTATCTTGATGAGTAACATGCTAACAAACAATCTATATTTAACTGGTGTAGCAGATTCTATGCCAAAATTGGCAGACGCTTCTCAGTTTACGGATAATGCCGCAATTGTACATAACGAAATCTCGCTCTACAGAAAATACATTTTCTTACCTCACCAAAATACAGAGTACAGTAAAGTGGTAAAAAACCACGAGTGTGGACGATTATTTCTTTAACAAAATCTTTACAAAAACGTAAAAACGAACACTCCTTCATGGAAAACCGTGTAAACTAACAGCAGCATCGGAAATCCACCAGGCAACAGAGAGGAGAGAGAAGTTAAACACAGGGCAATAAAAGGACAAGAGATACATGAGAAACTATTCTGGCTCCCTATTTAAATTTTTTCTGGGGTCTCGTGGCTGTATGCCTGAGTGTCTGGTCGCGAATCTGGGGAACCGGGTTCGATCCCGACCGACGCCAAATATTTCCAATTTTAAATGGCACAAAATTGACCCCTACTCTCCACGCCAGAAATGTGTGCCCGTGAGGTGACGCCTGGTAAACGCCCGCACGGTACAAATATGTCATCATCATTACCGATATCTGCATACAAAGCGGATTGGCACACCCAGCAATGGGTAATATGCCGTGATGATATATTTATTTATTTATTTCAACCTCTGGCTGGGGAGCTCCCAGTCATGAATTTAATTTATCACGCGGGTAATTCAACACGCAGGGACGAAATTATCGCATAGTCTGGATTTTTAGCAGCTTTTTATCACATGGCAACAACCATTGTTTTTAATCCATTAACTTAATAATTGTTGTATTTTTGCAGAAAAACCGGTGTAATTTTTTAATATGGCGGCCATATAAAAATTAAAACTTTCACATCATAACTCTAAAATATACAGTAGCTAAGTTTCATCAGTCGAAAAAATAAAAAAAGTTCTCTAAAGATGTGTAAACCGAAAATCCAGTATTATTTAACAGTTGGAAGTATTTGCAAAATAAAAAATCTGACGTGGCCAGCACATAACCTCTCGCCAGATATTTTCCCTAGTACGCATAATACAAAAAATATTTTTAAATACAAATACATATATTCATGTCTCACTAAAAAATAATTGTCACATATATTTGCAAAATCTGTCGAATATTTTAATATAAATTATGTACAATAAATTTCTAAACACAGTTTACCATATCTAAATTTGAGGCAGGTACCAGTGATTTTCACTTTATATTCTTCTATTAAAAATATTAAATTTGTCCTTTTATTTATAATCTTTCTTTTCTCTTTTTTCTTCTTATAACTATTGTTTTATTTATTTACATTTTCTTTGGCTAAAATATTGAATAGGATCCAAACTCAAAATGCATTTAAATGACTACATACCGGTACATTACTCTTGATGAGCTCATAGTCCTAATGAAAAACCTGAGTAAGGATATTACAGACCTCAAAGCGGACATGAACAACAAAATGGACGAGATAGTCAATGTTTTCAGATCAGAGATAAAAGAATTAAAGGCAAAGGAAGAAAAAATGGAAAACGAAATTAAAAAATTGCACCAAAGAATTGAAACTTTGGAGAAAATGGAAGAGAGGAAGGAAAAATTAACAAAGAAAAATAATATAATATTAAAAGGACACAGTGCGCTAGAGGAGAATATAGAGGCTGTAGAATGCTGGTTTGAATGGAATGACGAACACAGTAAACAATACTACATCCAAAAGTAAGGGAGGTTTGAAAATAGGATTTTGGAATATAGCGGGGATTAAGAATAAAAATAAGGATTTTTGGGAATTGGTAAATAAGTTTGATATAGTAGGATTAACTGAAACATGGATGGAAGAAAAAGATTGGGAAAAATGGAAAAACAAATTGCCACATAATTTTGTTTGGAAGTGTAAACATGCAATAAGGACAAATAAGAAAGGAAGGGCCAAAGGACGGATAGTGACAGGAATTAAGAAACATATTGAAGAACTACAAGAAGGCGCATTTAAACGAAATATCACCGAAAGAAAAATTAAGGCTGATAATGAGATATGGAGAATATTAACAATTTACAATGGCAACAAACTAAACGATATATTAAGAGAGATAAGAGAGAAAGTAGATAACACGGAGAAGAATAACTTGTTGATTGGAGGAGATTTCAATGCTAGGATAGGAGAAGAAGGTGGGCTATGGAATTTTGAAAGAGGAGAGCATGACATAAGAAACACAAAAGACAAAACAATAAATAAAGAAGGTAAAACATTAATACAAGAATGTAAAGACAGAGATTGGACTATTTTAAATAGTAATGTGGAAGGGGATGAAGAGGGAGATTTTACATATATAGGTAAAAGAGGGGAAAAAACGGTAATAGATTATATAATAGTAAATCAGGAGAGCTGGGGAAAAGTAAAAGGTATGAAGATAGTAAATACTGTCGAATCTGATCATCAACTGCTAATTTTAAAACTTAAAACCCAAATAATTAGGGAAAAGGAAGAACCAACAATAATTCGAATAACAAAATGGGGAAAAGAAGATATCGAAGAGTATAAAAATAAGATAAAACGAATGATTCTTCAAGAACCCAACATAAATGAAGAGCTGGACGAACTTATTCAAAATATAAATAAAGCCAAAAACACAATAGAGGTAAAAGTAAAACCAGGTATACCAAAAAACGATTGGTGGAACAGAAATTGCTTAGAAAAAAAAGACAAATGAGGAAAAAACGAAGACTGTAGACAGAGGGAAGAATTAAGGAAGAAGAATATAAAAAGGAAATGAAAGAATATAGAGAATTATGCGAGAAACAAAAAGAACAAAAAAGAAGGAAATGGTGGAACAACTTCAAAATATAAGAACAGAAAACGAAGCATGGAAGTTTATAAGTAACGAGAGAAAAAGTAAACAACAAGTGTCACAACAAATATCTCTAAATGAATGGAAAAATTAGTTCTGTTTATTACTGGAGGGAAAAGAGAGTAGGAGGCAAAGAACTGATGAATATAAACCTGTGACAGGAAAATTGACACAAGAATTGACAGTTCAGGAGGTCACCTTACAAATCAATAAATTAAAAAAACGGAAAGACGCAGGCGAAGATGAAATTACAAACGAAGAATGGATATATGCGGATAAGAATATGGTCACAAAATTAACAAGTATATTAAACAAAATATGGCAAAAAGCAGAAATTCCCCGTAGGTGGCGAAAAGGGATAATTAAACCAATTTATAAAAAGGGAGATATTAATAAAACAGAGAATTATAGGGGGATAACATTACATCTTTCAAGATTTATGCAATGATTCTGCAGGAAACATTGGAAGAAGAAATATTATTAAAAAATCTAATACCAGAAAATCAAGCTAGATTCAGGAAAGGTAGAAGAACAACAAATAACATATACGTACTAAACCAGATGATTGAAAATGAAATTCATAAATAAAAAGGAAAATTATATGCTTTCTTTATCGATCTGAAAGCAGCATTTGATAATGTAAATAGGGACATTCTTTTTAAAAGTTTAGAAAAAATGCACATAGATAAACACCTTTTGGCAAATTTAGAAAATATATACAATGAAACAATCTCAGTAATAAAGGTAAACGACAGATATACAGAAAAAATATGGACGGAGAAAGGATTAAGACAAGGTTGCCCACTGAGCCCTACACTGTTTTCACTATACATCGCGGACATGGAGGATTTTTTAAGTAAGGAGCAAACAGGTGGGATTGTGTTGGGAAAAAAGAAAATATGGTATCTGGCATATGCAGACGACATAGTAATAGTAACGAAAGATCAAGCCAGCATGAAAACTATGATGAAAATCAAAAATTATTAAATTTAAAAAAGGGGGCGGTAGAGAAAACAAAGAAGTTTGGAAATGGGGGGACCAACAAATCGAAGAAGTAAAGGAATTTAGATATTTAGGCTACACATTCCAAGGAAATAATCTACCCACCAAGCACCTGGAATCCCAGAAAATGAAAGCAATTGCGGCCATGAAACAGATATGGAGTCTAGGAGAATGAAAATTTAAGAGAAATATAAAGATATGATGGATGATGTTTGAGGCTATTGTTAAAAGTATTTTGATGTACGGTGCAGAAATATATGGATGGTCAGAGAACAAGATAATAGACGTACAGGTACGATATATAAAATGGATCGTGGGCCTAGATATATGTACACCTGAATACATAGCAATGGAAGAGATGAAGGTAATAAAATTAAGAGCAGAAACAGGAAGAAGAGCAATAAAATACGAAGAAAGAATAAGAAATATAGATAACTCAATATTGCAAGAGTGTTGGCGAGTTGTGAGAAGAGGGGAGGAGGACAAAACCAAACTAACAAGATGGGGCATACAAGGAAAAAGTATTACGAAAGAAACGGATATTTATCAATACAAATAGAAAGATCACGAATAAGGGGGGACAATATCACACAAGAAGTATATCAAAGAGACTGGGATATACAAAAGCAGGAACAGCAGGCAAAAATACAAATTTCGAATTACAACAACAGATATAAGCACAATTGCTAGACGAGACTGGTTCGGGCGAGGAGTGGATGAAAGAAATTTTGGACAAAAGAGGAAAAATAATATAAAATTGTATGGGTTTATGTAATGTATTACATTTATGTAGATTCTAAGCCGGAAGGCTAGAATAAAGTTTAACTAACTAACGGTACATTACTCTTTTATTCCATAAAATAAACCAAAATTAGGGCTCGGAAGCAAAGATTTGTGATGATTTAATGAGCTTTTGTAGTAAAATGTGTCGTTGCTTGTCATGCCTGTCACACTGAAAAAAATAAATGTGTCGTTACTTGTCATGCCTGTCACACTGAAAAATAAACGAATATTTCAAGGTATTTGTGATTATATAACCCTGTATAAGCAGGTAATTAATAGATAAATAATGTATTCAAATTTCAAATATTTTTTACCTATTTTCTGTAATTTGAATTATTTGTCAACATTTGTCAGAATTAGTAGTGTCATTATTGAAGTTCCGTAAGAACTAAATGCAGCAGTGCTATGGACATAGGTTTTTTGAATGGCGATGATTTAGCCAGCACAGGTGTTAAGAATAATTATTATGTTATTTATTTGAATTTTATATTTTTCTTCGGATACTAGTGGAGTAGTTTTCGGGTGGTAAAACGTGTTTTGTGAAGCCGATAATTTACCTAGCTTTTTACGGGTTTTATCGCTGAATGTAAAGCACAGATTCAGAAACTTCGAAGGACATACAATTACTATAAGTGAGAGTGTAGTGTGTGAGATCTAAATAGTTTTAGAGTGGCTAAAGTGAATTTAAAAGCCCAGTGAACAGTATAGGTGTGATCAAGCTCACAACTGACAGCAGCAGCACGTTGCTAAATTGAATCTGCGCCAGAGAAATCGGGACGCGCACGCGCACTGGAAACCACAAATCAGTGTTGCCAATAGTAACATAATAAATAACACCAAGCACAGCTCACGGGAAACATATGAGTGCGAAGAGTTATAGAACTCTGAACAGCAGCACTGACGAGGATTGGACAGCGTTCAGGAGGAGTAATAAGGTAATTCGAAGCCCATAACACCATCAACATAAACCTGAAAGCAGTAATATGGCTGAATTACAAGAACTAAACCGCACAATGCAAAAAATGCTAGCGGCTATGAAAAAAAAATACCATAGAAAGAAGAGAGAACTAAGGGAAGAAATGAGAAAAAAGACGAAAAATGACAAAAAGAAAAAGAACAGTTAATAAATAGAATAGTGAATTTGGAAACTGGAAGGGAAACAGGGAAAAAGAAAAGAGGAACAGCAATATTATCATTAAGGGACGGTTGACGGAAAAGCAGGAAGATGAGAAAACGGTACGCGAATTTTTCAAGGACAAATTAAATATAGACCCAAAAATTTTAAAAAGCAAGCTTACTAAGTAAGGATAGTGACCGGAAAATAACGTTAGTGGAGCTAGAAAATTGGGAGGATAAAAAAAACAATAATGCAAAGGAAAAAAGAACTCGGAGATAAAAGAAATGAAGTTTATACAGAAAACGACTTGACAGTAAAAATAGCAAAGGTCGTGAAAATGAAGGGGAAAACAGTAAAAGTAGGATACAGAAAAGTGACTATTCAAGGCATTGATTATGAAGGGAATGATCAAGGGGAAGGAGTTACTGAAATTAGGGATCCAAAAAAACTAATTGAGAACCAGTTGAATTCATACATGAAGACGACGAAGGCAAAGAATATATAAGTTTGTCCTACGTTTTTGATTTTTTTCATATTCAATCTTCAATTCTTTCTGTCGTTTACCTTAAATCAATTATTGACAAGTTACTACTCAATTGCCAGATGTACTTAGCAGTGGCGTCGCAGCTGGGTACTTAGTTTGTTCAATTCTTTTGGATTTTTATGGTAAATAGGTTTTTAGTTTAGGTTGAGTAGGTTGTTTTTCTTAAGTTTATTCAGGTTTCTGTTAGACTTTACGTCTTTTTATCATTTTTCTCATTATCAGTAACATTTTTTACTCTTGTGTTTTCCTTTCCGTGGTCCTACGCCAGTTTGTTTATACATTTAGCCGTGACGGAGCGCACTGGCTCTTCCTTTATTTCCCGCTTGTGTCCTTTGTGATTTTTATTATTTTCATATTTAGAATATATTTATCTATTTATTTTTTATTTTCTATTTATCTATTTATTCATAACTTTGTGTTATTCATCTCATTTTATATATGTCACTATGTATATTGTGCTAAATGTAAATTTAAAAAGAGTGAGGGGTAAATTGGATGCAAGGGCTCCAGCGGAAAATGGTTTCACTCAAGCTGCCTTGGATTTAGTGATGTTGATTTCAAATTTATTGATAAGCATAATAATTTATTATATTTATGTGATGCTTGTAAAAGAACCTGTGAGGTTATAGATAAATCGAAGTCATTAAATATTGATAATAGTTTGAAAGATCTAGGTAAAAGTATGGCGGGCGTAAACATTAACAGTGATTCATTAAATAAAGCTTTCGAAAGTTTTCAACATGAAATTCTTACCACTTTAAACTCAATGCTTACTAAATTTAAAGATGAAATTCAAGAGTCAGTAAAGTCGAAACTTAATAATATAAACACAAGCAGGAGATATTTTCCTTTTCCAGAAATTCTCCGGAATATTAAATATACGTACTGACTGAAACATAGTGCAATGAATCAATCAATAATTCTTAAATTTTTTATACTAATGAATTCAATGTTTATAGATCTGATCGTGATTTTCAAAATACGAATACAAAACGTGGTGGTGGTGTAATGGTTGCTATTAATAAAGATATTAATGCTTATCAAATTAATATCCAAAATATTTGCCCTTCTATTGCTGACATTCCCTCAATAGATATAGTTATCATTAAAATGGTGTCATATCATAACTCGATGTATGTTAGTAATATTTATATTCCCCCTTCGTCTACTCTTCAGGATTACTCTTGCCTGTTTAATCTAATTTCATCATTAGAGTTTCTTTACAATTCAGACGTAATAATTTTTGGAGATTTTAACATACCTCATTATTTAAATTGTTTGCAAAATAACTATAGATGTCATTATTATAACAGCCTGTCACAATTTTTGAACTTCCTAAATATTCAACAATATAACTTTATTGTGAATTGTCAGGGCAGAATTTAAGATTTAGTTATGTGCAATAAAACCTGCGAGGTGTCTAGAGCCATTAATACAGCAGGAAAGGAAGATAATTACAACCCCGCACTTTCAAATGAAGTCACATGGCATTCAGTTTCTAAAAAAAATCAAACTCAAAATAATGATGCTTTAAATTTTAGGAAAGCGAACTACCCTCAATTGTATCGTGATCTACTCAACATGGATTGGGCTTTTCTTAAACACCAAACTGATGTTAACTGTGCAGTCGATGCATTTTGTAACGTATTGAACAATATTATTCGTAGCAACGTTCCGAAGAAATATAAAACAACATGTAATTATCCACCTTGGTATAATGGCTCTATTATTCACAAAATAAAATTAAAGTACAATGCCTGGAAAAATTATAAAAAATATAATCGTTTAGATGACAAACTTAAATATATTAATTTACGTTCGCTTATAAAGAATGAAGTCAATAAGGCCTATAAAGATTATTGTACTAAAATACAAAATGAAATAATTAAGGAGCCAAAAAGATTCTGGTCATTCATTAATAATAAACGAAATACTTCCACTATACCCTCTATTCTCAAACACAATAATGAGGTAATTGAGTTACCTCAAGATATCGTTGATAATTTTACTTGTCAGTTTTCCAACTCATTTACTGCTTCTAGTAATAGTACTGTTTCTCATAATGTTGGTAATTGCCCATCTCTTCATTTTACCACTGTTACTAGTGACGAGATCTGTTACACTATTAATAAATTGAAGAGTAAAATGACGATGGGCTCTGACCTAATTCCTGCTTTTTTAATAAAAGACTGCAAATCAATTTTTATTACACCTTTAGAAATTATTTTTAATCTCATTCTACGAACATGTACTTATCCAAATTTATGGAAAATAGCAAAAATAACACCAGTTTTTAAAAAGGGTGACAAAAATGAAATGAGAAACTATAGACCTGTTTCGATTATTTGCAACTTCAGCAAAATATTTGAAGTAATTCTCCGCAAAAAAAATATACAATCACGTGCGTAACGTGTTATCTCCTGAGCAACATGGGTTTTTTCAGGGCCTATCTACTGAAACCAATTTAATTGCTATCACTCAGTTTATATCTGAGGCTAAAGATGAGAACTCTCAAGTGGATGTAATATACACCGATCTATCTAAAGCATTTGACAAAATTGACCATGCCATTCTCATAAACAAACTTGACCTTTTTGGTTTGTCATATTCTTAAATTAAACTTTTTTCTTCCTATTTAAATGAGCGATATCAGTATGTGTGTTATCAGGGATTTAAATCAGAATATTTTTTACAAAAATCTGGTGTTCCCCAAGGTTCGGTGTCGGGGCCTTTGTTGTTTAATATTTTTATAAATGACATAGTTACAAATTGTAATACTCAGTATTTATTGTATGCTGATGACCTAAAATTGTTTAGCAGAATATCCAATTATAATGATTGTGAAAATCTTCAAACAAATCTTAACACTATAGTCAATTGGTGTCAAGAAAATAAACTGGAAATTAATATTTCTAAATGTCAAGTAATGACGTACACCGGAAAACATAAATGTGTTACATATAACTACTCCATTAACAATACCACTCTTGATAGGCCCGAATCTGTCCTTGATCTGGGTGTGATGTTCGACACCAAATTGACGTTCATTGAACATATTTATAATAAAGTATCATGTGCTGTTAAAAATCTAAGATTTATAGTTAGAAATGCTGGACAATTTAATATAGATATATTGAAATTACTGTTTGTAACACTTGTGCGCCCTAACATTGAGTATTGCTCCACTCTTTGGAATCCAATATATTCAGGTAATACAAACTTAATTGAAAAAGTACAAAGAAAATTCCTAAAATCCGCTACTTTCTTTACTGAGGGATCTTACCCCGCTAGAGGTACGCCACAAGAAACACTACTTGCGAAATTCAATCTTAATTTTTTGCAACAAAGACGAAATATGCATGCTGTTACAATTCTTTATAAAATTGTGAATAATATAATTGACAGCCCTCATTTACTATCCAAAATAAATTTCATTATTCCACGATTGTCCTCCCGTCATAGTAATACATTTCATTTGAAAACGGGCAGATCGAACTCCTTAATGAAATCACCCCTGCATTATATGATTAGTTCTTGCCATGCTGTTGAGGATAATTTGGATATATTTTCTTGTGAACTTAAAGAGATTAAATGTTTATTTGGTCATCTCTGAATATATACTGTTAGTATACTGAGATTACTTCCTCCCCTATAATTGAGCTTTGGCTTGTTGGGGATGATATTAAATAATAATTATAATAATAATAATAACAATAATAATAATAATAATAATAATAATAATAACAATAATAATAATAATAATAATACTAATAATAATAATAATAATAATAACAATAATAATAATAATAGTAATAGTAATAGCAATAGTAATAGTAATAATAATAATAATAATAATAATAATAATAATAATAATAATAATAATAATAATAATAATAATAATAATAATAATAATAATAATAATAATAATAATAATAATAATAATAATAGTAATAATAATAATAATAGCAATAAGCATTGCCCGGAGGGTAACTAACGGACCCTACATGGTGGCAGCCCCACCTAAACCGCTGACTTCAGGTTAGCACCCCGTGGCAGTGTGATAAAAGAGCACCGGTCACTAGACGACCAGCTCGTGGATAAAAATATAACAACATTAAACCTTAACGATATGGGCAGTCTGCAAAATACAGAACATTCACAGGATCAATTGCTAACAAACTGGAAACAAAAGCCACTACATGGCAGATACCCAACGCTATTAGGCCGGGAACACATTAATAAAAAAGTTACTGTGTCCTGGCTCAGAACGAGCAATATATTTTCTGATACAGAAGCTTTCATCATAGCAATACAAGATCAAGTCATCAACACAAAATATTACCGCAAGAATATAATTAAAGATCAGGATGCTACGGATGAAAAATGCAGGGTATGTAAAAAACAAAGTGAGACAATTGATCACATAATAAGTGCATGCGGGAAACTTTGCCAAACATACTATCTAAAAAGGCATAATAATGTAGCCAAAATACTACATATTGAACTTATAAAGCTATATGAAGACAGAATGGAACCTAACAAAAAGTACTATCTGTATGACCCAGACACTGTTATAGATAAGAATTAATATAAAATATACTGGGACCGCATTATACAAACGGAAAAAGAAATTAAACATAATAGACCTGATATTGTACTAAAAGATAAAGTAAATAAAACAACATACATAATTGATGTTAAAGTTCCATCTGCCTTCAATATACAAGAAGCTTATGAAGAAAACATTACTAATTACTCATCTTTGGCTGACGAGCTCAGAAGACTATGGAATCAAAACCAAGTCGTCGTAGTACCCATAATTGTTGGAGCCACAAGGGAAATTCCAAATAGCCTATTGGAAAACATACAGCTATTAAAGCTAAAACCTACTTTATACCAACATATGCAAAAAGCAGTAATATTAGATACTTGTCATATTGTTAGAAGAATCCTTACCTGAGAATCCTGTCCAGACGAAATATGAGGGATCCTGTCTTGCCCAGGCCGATGGAGATCCTTGCCAACCCAGGAGATGGTACGTGTGTCGCAGGCCCAGATTCTCGTCCACCCTACAATATAATGTAATACATGTATTGTAATGCTTACTATATTTACTTAAAAGATGTATTGTAATACTTACCTGGGAACCTGTGGAAAACATGTACAATTGAATGGTGAATAAAGGAAAATAATAATAATAATACTAATAATAATAATAATAATCATAATTAATAATAATAATAAAAATAATAATGATAATAATAATAATAATAATAATAATAACGATAATAATAATTAATAATAATAAGTTTCGGATGATCTGTATGTCGGTTGTTCGACATTCTTTGTTGAAAACGGAGATGACACAACCGTTGGTGAAACTGATGACTTGAAACTCGATAATACTACTGACCTGTGAACATTAGGATTAACAGTGTTTTGTGTTGCCCGATCTCGTAGTTGATCTGCATGTTTTCTCCTCATGTCTTCCCCTACTAGAACCTTATATGATAATGATCCCAACTTTTCTAATATTTTTCCAGTTTTCCACCCTTTTCCATTTTCTTTGTGTGCCCATACCTCCTGGTTTATTTCAAAATCTCTCTCTTTTAAATTTCTGTCGTGTTGTATCTGTTGTTTCCATAGTTCCCAAGTAGTTTTTTTTCTTAAATCTAGTTTCAAACGGTCTAATTTTGAAAAAAAATTCTTCCTAAAAACAATTCCGCAGGGGTACGCCCTGTAGTGTTTTGAGGGCTATTCCGGTACGCCATTAAAAATTGCTGAATTTGTAAATGTTTATTTCCATTTTCAGCTATTCCAGCACATCGTTCTTTGAAAGTTCTTACAAATCTCTCAACCAATCCATTTGTTTTAGGATGATATGGAGTAGATTTGACATGTTTTATATTATTATTTTTGCAAAAATTTTCAAATGCTGATGAAGTAAATTGAGGTCCATTATCTAAAACAAGTTGAAATGGAATACCGTACCTTGCAAACATTTCTCGTAATATTTTGATGGTATTTTCAGATGTTGTGGATGCTACTGGTATCATTTCGACCCATTTTGAATAAGCATCAATCGTTAAAAACCACATTGTTCCAAGAAATGGTCCTGCAAAATCTATGTGGATTCTATCCCATGGATTATAAGGTAAATTCCAACTATGCAATGGAACTTCAGGTATCTGGGGACGATTTGTTTGGCAGTAATGACAAATACTTACATATCTTTGAATGTCTTTATCAATATTCCAGCATCAAACATACGTTCGAGCAAGTGATCGCATTGCTTCAATTCCGGGATGTCCTTCATGTAAGATAGATAAAACTTTTGTTTGTAAAGATTTCGGAATTACTATCCGATCCAACCACATCAAATTACCATTTTCCATATTTAATTCCTCACATTTTCTCCAAAACGGTATAATATCTGTTGGAAGATCCTTTTCTCTATTTGGTCATTGCGTTTTCATAAATCGTTTCACTTCATTTAATGTTGTATCTTTCTTTGTTTGATTTTTCAGTATTTCTTCAGATATTTCTATATCTTGTAGTTTAATCATTTTAATTTCACCTTTATCTGATATTTCTTCGTATGTCGGTCGAGCTTTTGAAGGATTGGGCAATCTAGAAAGGGTATCTGCCAAAACTATATCCTTACCGCTACGATGACAAATCTGAAAATCATAACTGTTTAAAATTAAAGCCCAACGTACCAAACGGTTATTTGTGATTTTTGCCAAATCCCGTTTATTTCCAAATATTCTTTCCAGTGGACGGTGGTCTGTAACCAACGTGAACTTGCGACCTAGAATATATCTTCTAAATTTTGTACAACCAAATACTAAAGCGAGTGCTTGTAATGTTCTGGATGCATAAGCAATAGGTTTTTCTGTTTCATCATCTTCTACTTGAATTAATACGGCACCGATACCTACTTCAGAAGCATCACATATTAGAACTAAAGGAAGTTTATGATCATACATTGTTAACGTTGCTTCTTACGAAATGGCTTTCTTAATTTCTTCCATCGCTCCTTCTTTACTGAACCAATGCCAAGAAGATTTGCTACTTGTTAAACTATGTAAGGGTGCTGCTATGCTATGAAGATGTGGAATAAATCTTTCATTATAATTAACTAAACCAAGCCACTTACGTAATTCGGCTACATTTTCTTGTCTTCGTGCGTTTTTGATTGCTTCCACTTTTTCTTCTACAGGATGTATTCCGTCTTCATCTATTTGATGTCCTAGATATTTAATTGATTTCTGCATCCAATGACATTTCTTTAGTTTTAACCAACATCCAGCAGTTTTAATCCTACGAAGTACTTCAGTAAGACGCTCTAAATGTTCTTCCGTTGTACTACCAGTGATGGCAATATTATCTAAAAGTACCCCAACGCTCTCTATGCCACTCAGCAATCGATCCATGTAGGCTTGAAATATTGCAGGTGCTGTGGAAATGCCAAAAGGTAACCGCTGATAACGAAAATACCCGATATGTGTTGCTATAACTAAATATTTACGTGACTCTTCCGCGACTTCTAACTGTAAGTACGCATCTCTTAAATCAAGAACTGTAAATTCCTTACATCCTGCTAATTTATTGGTTAATTCTTCAAACGTTGGTAATAGATACCGATCCATTACCAAATCGGGGTTTATAGTGACTCTGAAATCTCCACAAATTCGAATTTGTCCGTTACCTTTTTCGATTGCTACTGTCGGAGTAGCCCATTCTACTGGCGTTTCAATTGGATCGACCTTTTCGAGGACACTTTCTTTGACCAATCTGTGTAGTTCATGTTCTATTGGTTTCATCCTAGCAGATGGTAGTCTACGGGCGTTATATGCAACTACCTTTGTATTATTTTTCAAATATATAGCAGCTTTGAAATCTTTAATTGTTCCTAACGAATCATCAAATATTTCTGAAAATGTTTCAATTAACTTTTCTACACTAGGTTTATTGACATCTGTATGTGCAA
Source organism: Harpalus rubripes (assembly GCA_963082715.1). Classification (NCBI taxonomy): domain Eukaryota; kingdom Metazoa; phylum Arthropoda; class Insecta; order Coleoptera; family Carabidae; genus Harpalus; species Harpalus rubripes. Next base: position 32,058,284 of record OY720452.1, on the reverse strand, counting down.
CTTTATTATTCCTTTTAATTATATAGACGAATACGCCTTCAGGAAGTTTCATATTAAATGCTTGTACCCAAGGAAGACCAAACAAGGGTACTAAATTTTGTTTAACAACGGCTACTTGCAAATATTTAACTTGATTCTTAAATTTAACTTTTACAGGAGCCTTACCAAGAGTAGTTAACTTACTTTGATTGTAACATTTTAATCCATGTATGGAATTCAATTTGGGTTTACATAATGATACCCACAACTTCTCATTTATTGTGGATATAAACGAACTTGGATCGAACTCCATGTGCACCTTTGTACCATTTATTCTCTACATCGATTCATGCTCTACATGGATCATCACCAACTTGGCAAACACTTCCTATCCATCCAAATTTTGAACAATCTTCACTTTGATATGTGTCACTGTCACTGTCAACATCAACCTGTCGAACCTGTTGCGTTTTCTTTTGTAAACTAGAATTATTATCATATGTAATTTGCATTTTACATATCTTTTCAAAATGGTTTAATTTACCACATTTATTACATGTTTTACCTTTAGCTGGACAATGATCAGTGTTAAAGTGACGGTTCCACCCGCAACGGATACACTTACTTGATGTATTTACCTTTATGAATTTATCATTTCTATTTTGTGTCACTTTACCACAGCTTTCGAAACCATTATGTAAAGTCATATAATCTTTACTGTTTCCATTTTTAACTTCTGTTTCCGATCTTTCCATTGACATTGCTAAATTTAAAACTTGCTCGAACGTTACTGGAATGTCATTTACTTTTCCACTAGGCCATAAACGTAGTACTTCAACTTCGAATTTCTTATGATTGACGCCAGCAACAAATCGATCTCGTAAACGGCCATCCAAAGCAGTACCATAATCACAGTTCAAACTAAAAGCACGAAGACGATTTGCATATTTAGTTATGGACTCACCATCTTTACGAGTTGCCCTTTCAAAAGTAATTCTAGCAGTAAAAATTGTAACTGCAGGTTGATACATTTGTTGAAATGCGGACTCAACTTCGTCATATGTTTTGGATTGAGGTAAATCTGGTGCAAAATGGTTTCTAATAACTTTCAATGGCTGAGTTCCAACTGAAGCTAAAAGAAGTATTTTCCTTATGTCTGTACTGATATCATCTTGCCCTGCTAATCTTTTGGCTTCGCAAGCTATCTCAAAATGATATATATATATATATATATATATATATATATATATATATATATATATATATATATATATATATATATATATATAATCATCCCAGTTCAAAATATCTTGCTGAAATTCTTTAAATGTAAACCGAGTCATTTTATTTCTCAACTCAGCTTCATTTTCTTCCTATCCCATCCTCGTCGCCAATTATGTAGCGTTATTTAGAATTACAAGGAAATGTACACCGTGACAAATATATTTTATTTTATATAACAACTACAAACAACAACTTGTTATCTCTCGTGGTAACATACTATGCCCACTTAATAATAAGTATTATGCAACAATACTACAATTATTATGATTATTATTTTTATTATTATTAATTATTATTGTTATTATTATTATTATTATTATTATTATTATTATTATTATTATTATTATTATTATTATTATTATTATTATTATTATTAGTATTATTATCATTTTGTACTGCACCCAACAGGCAAATGCCCAATTAGAGGATGAGAGTAAAACTCTTGGTTAACATACTGCAATGGAATTTTTAATATTCCGAATATTACTGTGAAAAATGTTTACATACTGTTCTACTTGCTGGTATGACTTCATCATATAGTACAATGGAGATTTGGCTAACATATTAGATTTTGCAGTGTCTAAATAAAGTGTACTCTTTAAACGAGATGAAGTTCTAGGAACACGGAAGTTTAGCTGACTTATTATATACGTGCAATCAATAAGATTGTTAATTACTTTAAATAAAACTAACACTGCGTGCATATTACGTCGCTGGCATAGATAATTTGCACCAAAGAACTCAAGTAAACTATTATGTTGAGTACCTTTTGGTGGATAAATTCCCTCAGCTATATATCTCACAGATTTGATGAATTGTCTTTGGACTCTTTCTATGGCTTCAATATGATTACAATATATTGAATGCCATATAATAGAGCAGTGCTCTAGATGAGGACGAACTAGAGATGAGAATAGTAATTGACATGTAAATTCTTAAGCATTTGGGCATTTCGAATTATAAAACCACAGGCGGTTCAAATGTTTGTTTCTACATGTTATATAAAGGAAAATGAAGGATCAAAAATGACACCTAGATCTATAAATATGTTTGGTCTTTGCAAAATGATATTGTTCAGTGCATAATCAAAATGAGTTGGAGTTATTTTTCTTGTATATGAGATAACACTGGATTTTTCTACATTCAAATAAAGTTTGTTTTTAATGCACCAGTTGTTAATCTCATTAAGATTTTGTGGAAGTTTTTCACAATCACAGAACGATACAATTTTTAGGATTAATTTCAAATCGTCTGCGTACAATAAATGTGAAACATTAATATTGTGAGTAATGTCATTGATGTAAATATTAAAGAATAAAGGTACCAGAACGAAACCCTGTGGAATACCGAATTTCTGGTGAAATTTGTTTGATTTGAAACCATGAATTTCAACAAATTGATACCTGTTTTGCAAATAGGATGAAATTAATTGGATAAGGTCAACTGATAAGCCATAAGTATCTAACTTGGATTGAATGATCAAGTTTATCGAACGTCTTCGAGAAGTCCGTGTTAACGACATCAACCTGGCCTTGCTGTTCAATAGTTTCGCAGAGGTATTGGGTTTTGCATATTAGGTTTGTTACCGTTCATCGACCTTTCATAAAACCGTGCTGATTTACAAAAATTACCTTAGATACATGATTGTGTAAATTGTCGTGAATAATTATTTCAAAAATCTTGCTGAAATTACTTGTCAAAGAAACTGGTCTGTAGTTTTTAACGTCTTGTTTATCCCTTTCTTTATAAATCGGATTAATTCTAAATATTTGCCAAATATCTGGAAATTTCGATTCTTTTAATATCAAATTAAATAAAACTGTTAAAGGTTTTGTGAAGGCATATACACAATCCTTAATAAGAAACGATGGTACGAAATCTGAACCTATGGTCATTTTAGATTTTAGTTTTAAAATAGCACATTAAACATCCTTTTCAGAAATAGAACTAATTGCAAGTGATGAACATGAAATGTTATTGTCAATATTTGAAATATCGGGTTGTGATGAGTTATTAAAGGAGCTGGAAAAGAAGTCTGAAAAATGGTCAACAATTAATTGAGGATCACCTCAAAAAGTATTACCATATGTTATAGTAGGAGGAATGTTGGAGAATTTACGTTTGTTGTTAACAAAAGACCAAAAACGTTTTGGGTCTTGAAGTAATTCACTCTGAATAGATTCGCAATAGCGCAAGTAAGCTTCTTTAATATCCTGTTTAATTTATGATCTAAGCTTAAAAAATATATTTCTGTCTTCTACATTCTTAGTGCTTTTATATTTTTTGCAGGCTTTCCTTTAATTTTTATGTTATGTATTATGGAACCGGAATACCACGAAGAGTATGTTTTATTACATTTTTTCTTAAGAGGAACATTTTTACAAAGTATATCATTCAAAAGTGAATAAAATTCTTCCACGACGAGGTTAGTATTTTGTGCATTATTTAAGAAATTCCAATCTGCGTTTAAGAGATCATTATATAGTGCCTGAAAATTTGCCTTCTTCTAGTTTAAACTCAAGTTACTAACTGAGCTTAATTTAAGGGGTGTGTGTTTCTTATTTATTTCAATACACATAGGAGGATGATAAATGTCTTGTCTCAAAGTGCATTTGTCAGCCATATAAACTTTACAGTTATAGTTAAAAAGGACGAGGTCTAAAATATTGTTTTGGCTATTTGGAATAAAATTATATTGCTTGAAATTAAAGAAATTTATGTACTGTAAATTGGAGATGAAAAATTATTATTATGACAATTTAAATAATCTTGAATATTAAAATCTCCGAATAAAATCACGTCTGAATTCAACAAAAAATTAAGAGATATGAGTGCTCAAAAAAATATTATATAGTGAAACAGATTTATGTTCTAAAGTGATTTTTACTAATACTACGTCAATGTATATCTATTTCAATTACTTTTTAATCGGTTTTTATAGCTAAAAGAGCTCCACCACCTCGTTTAGTATTAGTTGCAGAAAAATGTCGATCAGTTCTGAAAACGTTGAAATGATGCAGAACAAACAGTTCAGAATTATTTATACCTCATTGGCAACACGTTTCAGTAAATGTAAACAAGTCATAAGAAGTCGCTCAGGTTTTCAAAAATTTAATGACAAAACGATTGACGACAAATACTCTATAACCAACATTAACACGTTACAAATTTAGCAATTCTTTTCGACCTTAGATTTAGCCTTTCATTCATTTCATGACATCGAAATGAATGAATCCGATATTCAAAAGACCGCCTTCAACGCAGAAAACGGACATTACGAATTTTTGTGAATGCCATTTGGACTAATGAACACGCCCGCTACTTTTCAAAGAATAATGGACAATGTTATACGAAATTTAGTTAACGAAATTTGCCTTATTTATTTAGACCATGTAATTATTTTCAGTACATCTCTTCAGGAACACATATTTTTTAACAAAAAGTATTTAATCGTTTGAAAAAAGCAAATTTAAGAATATAACCTAACAAATCGGAATTCTTGTGAACAGCAGTAGCATACCTTGCACACATAGTAACGCCCGATGGAATAAAACCCAATTCTGGCAAGATCCATGCATTCCAAAATGATCCAATACCCAAAAAAATTACGGAAATAAATGCATGTTTAGGACTTTTAGGATATTACAGAAAATTTATTAACAATTTAACACAACTCACAATACTTATGACTAAATGTTTAAAGAAAGTCGTTACTATTAAATGCAACGACCCCCAATATATTCAGTGTTTATATACCTGCAAATAACTCCTTATGAATGATCCCATCCTACAATACCCAGAATTTAACAAACCATTTCATCTCACTACAGACACAAATGATTATGCTTCAGATGCAGTGTTATCACAAGGCTCTATTGAAACCGATCTATCTACTGCTTTTGCTAACAGAACGTTTAATAGTACTGAACAAAATTACAGTACCAAAGAAAAGAAATTATTAGCTGTAATATGAGCAACCAAATACTTTAGAAGATACCTTTATGGACGAACATTTAAAATTATAACAGACAAGGCATTACAGTATTTTTGTTCATTAAAAGAACCCCATTCCATGTTAATTCGTTGGAGACTTAAACTCGAAGAATAAATTACGAAGTTATTTAAAAAAAGGTTCCCTGAACACAGACGCAGATGCGCCCTCACGCATCGAACTAAACGTAAATTTAGTAGATTCAGACTTCCAAATCTTTACGACCTTACACAAAATATTAATGATAGCTATAACCCCGACGACACCCAATCTTCACCAGATGAAGATGAACAGAAAGATCCTGAAACCGACCAAAGCATTCATTCAAATCCCGACAATCCCATAATTGGCATAACAATTACTGAATCTCCAGTAAATTTCGGCAAAAAATAAATTTTTATAACTCAGGTAAAACATTCTCCATCTAAGCCAAAAATGAAGAAATTTCAAGTTGACAAAATGAGAACATATCTTCAAACATCTGATATAAATTTTAAAAATTAGATTGTTAAATTCATTAAAGAATGCATCCAACCACGTATTAAAAATTATACTTTGAAAGTCCCATTTACGAACAATTTAGTAATGTTCTACAAAAGTACTTTAAAAACACTGAAATCATGTTTATCAAAAATAATTTAAAATTAATAGACAAAGAGGAAGATAAAATTTTATAATTCATTACAAAGTGTCATGAAGGAAAAACGAACAACCGCGGAATTAATGAAGTCCACAAACGAATCAAGAAGCGATACTATTGGACAAATCAACTAAGAACTATCACAGACTTTGTAAATAAACGCGAAATCTGTTTGACAGCGAAATACGAAAGAAATCCTATAAAACCCAAGCTTAATATTACCCCTACTCCTGATAAACCTTTAGACATCATTCATATAGACACACTTACCCTAGAAAATATACCAAGATTAATTATTTCAGACAATGGACTTGAATTTAAAAATAATATTGTGAAAGAACTACTAGCCCTTTACAAAATTGAAATACTTATTATTTGTTCGCAGAACCCAAATTTAAACTTATTAGTTGAATGTTTTCACTCCACATTAATAGAAGATATCCATTTATTTAATTCGCAAGATAGTTTCAAAAAAAGAACTAATAGAAGACAAAGTTAACTATGCAATCTTGTCATACAACAACAGAAACCATCGCACCACTACTTTAAAAACTATAGAAAATATTAGTGGACATCTTGAAACAAATTCCCCACTAAACATAAAACTCGCAAAACAAATAACACAAGAATATATTCAGAAACATAAAGAAAAGACCAAACTCGTATACAAATATATTAACAAACTACATATAAACAAAACTGAAACAATAACAAAATTAAATGAAATACGAGTAGAAGTTCTTATAATACCAAAAGTAAAAACACAAAATTGAAGAAAGAAAAAATTAAAAGAATTAATGAAAATTAAAAACCGCAGATATCGATATCGAGATTAACGATAGGAAAGAATCTAAAATTCACCTCGCAGACATAAAAGACTCCGCAATGTCCCTCTACTTCCTGAACTGTAAGGAATAGATATCAAGGTCATCACTCTTAACCCAGGACTATTGACTATTAACCTCGGACATTCGAAGCCGCAAAGAACTAAACATATTCTCGTACATTTTTACGACTTACAACCTCTCGGGATACAATACGAAAATCTTAATAAACAATACTTAAATCTCATACACACAATAAACACCGACAATACAGTCACTACAGAGTACGAAAATAATCATTTTTACACACACACACACACACACACACACACACTAGAATTAGACGAGGTATATTTAATGGCTTAGTAACTGTAGTAAAATCTATAACCGCAAATTTTGACGCTATGTTGAGATAACTGAAATTCTAAAACACTTACAAGAAAATCAATTCAAATTAAATAATCAAATTAAGCATCAGTACTCTGTAAGTCACCAAATGATAGAATATTTCATTAAAACTGTCGACACTATCAGGGAAAACAAAAATAATATAAAATTAAAAATTGAATTTATTCACATTGTTATCGCTGGAGACAAAAATAATAATAAATTATTAATTAAAGACATTTATAACCAATTAAACACTGTACACTATGAAATTCAATACTTTACAAGATATTGAAAATTCTTTAACCTTTTGTAAATTTTATACCTTTCATCCAAGCATCATCAAGTCACTACCTATATAAAGAATTAAACAAAATAAAAACTTGTGTTTCTGATACATGTATTTCGGTTTCAATAAATAAATAAATATCTTTTTTGAGAAAACGAATAATCTCTTACATAACTGGCGCAGTCGGTATGATACTTAAGCGATATTAATCGTTAATATCGGTTCATATCAACGATTTATTAAGTAACCACGTTCAAGAAACGGAAATGTCCCAGGTAACGTCAAGATCAACTCCCACACAGCGAGTGTATATCGCAACCCGAAGAAGACCCCAAGTACTACTACACACATAACTTGAAGACGTTTCATCTTTCTTCAGCGATTACGTCGAGGCGACAGATAAACAAGCTGGTTGTTATCCTGTACGTACTTATGTCACTCAGAGATTGCAACCAAGAATCAGCTACAGATAACACTGATACAAGTTCAGAAACTAATAACATTTCTATAGAAAATCTTATTGATGAAATTAATTCTTTAAATTTAAACGAAATGACTACCCCATACTTAAAAGAAAATATCTTTAAATGATCCCTGAAGTTACAGGCGATAATAAAATACTAGCAAGATTTATAGAAATACGTAAAAAACTAGTAAACAAATAAGGTAGACAAAACAGACCTCCAAAATAAATACTTGATGCCTAGTATTTTGTCAAAAATTAAAGGCGTTGCTGCTATCAATATAGCGAGTTGCAATGTTACAAATTGGGACGAATTAAAACAAGCGTTAATTAACACATATGCTGACAAACATGATTGTTTCACTCTAAACGTAGAATTAACAGAATTAAATCAAACCAATGAATCTGCATTCGAATATTTTAATAAAGTTAGGAACTCTTAAATTTACAAATATCATATATTACGATCCAAATTAAGGCAGAAGAACAAAAAGTTTAATTGGATATTTCCAAAAAAAACGCGGTCAGACATCTTTAACGCGGACTTAAAGAACCACTAGGAACGCTAATGCGTACAAAGATGCCCGAGGACATGAGTTCAGCGTTCAATATGCTGACAAATAACTTCCAACTAGATACTCACTCGTACACATAACTAAAAAATCACAAAATCAAAACACATTGCACATAACAATGTTAGACAATTGCAACAAACACCACAAAGAAATTTTACAAATACCTCCCCATCACCACTCATGTATTCATACAGACCAACAACCAACAATGCACTAGCTGTACAAAGATACAATAATAATCAACCCAGATCAAATGTGTTTCTTTAAACCCAATACACAAAACCATTACCAAAACCAACTTCTATGAGTATCAGCACAAAACAATACTTTACCCCAAGTGCTAGTACATCTTATAACCAACAAAGACCCCAGCAATACATACCATCATTGAGGAACTATACAATATGGAAACATACAACGAGAAGACCACATACAATAGTATCGTTATAGTTTGCGAACCAGACAGTGAGGTAGAACATTATTATGAACGCTAACTTGATGAAAATAATTTTTTAGAGTTAGAAGCTTTGGACCAACAATATAATCATTAAATTTCAGTCGTAATCAGAGCGAACTCCCTTTTATTATTTTTCCGGAGAACAACTTAAAGGTACACAGGGAGTACTTGCTCGTTTATAAAGCCAAACATCTCGAAGAAATTTTACCCAAATAAAATACAAAACGATAGCTTTACTATCACAATAGCTCATGGAACATCTACTGAAAATTGTAGTGTAATTATACCCTCATCTAAATTAAATAAAAATCGAAATTTTCATTAAAATATTCCCTTTCCATAAATATTTCGACATTCTACTCGAAGTAGATAATCTAAAAAATTTAGAAGCAGTTATTAACCTCACAAGAGATAGAATTATAACTTCGTCACATGAGATTAAAATTCATTATCATAATATAACACCGAGACAGCACTACATGACTATCCCAGCCATGACAGAACATATAACAAAACTTGAAATTAATAAAATGGAGAACGGTGAAGTTTTGATTCCAGTAACAAAAAATGATAATTTAATTATACCGGAAGGTATTGCCAAAATTGAAAATCGCACAACATATTACCCAATAACAAACCTAAGCGACTTAGAATGTGATATTAACTTAACAGATAAAATAATCACACATCCACTAGAACATTTCGAATTAAACAATTATAATTTTGAAAAGCAAAACTTCTTCCATTCATTTGATACTTCCAAAACTCGTACGGAACACATGAACTCGGAGGAAAAAGACGCAATTATTAAATTAACAAAAGAATACGCAGGTATATTTCATTCTGAGGATAAACAATTAACCTTCACAAACGAAATTAAATACAAAATTATAAGCACCGACAAAATTCCAATATATTCAAAAACATGCAGATGTCCTGAAATTCACAGGAAAGAACTCCAGGACCAAATTAATAAAATGTTAGAGGATAGAATAATTAGGCCATCACAATCTCCAAGGTCATCAACCGTGTGGATTGTACCAAAAAAACTGGATGCGTCGGGCAAAAAAAAGTGGAGAATGTTAATAGACTATAGAAAACTTAATGAAAAAACAATTAATGACAAATACCCGATACCAACCATTTCCTCACTACTAGATAAACTTGGCAGATGCCAATATTTCACCACGGTAAACCTTGCATTCGGATAAAACCAAATCGAATTGAATAAAGCGGGTATCGGAAAAACAGCATTCAATACCGAAAATGGCCACTTTGAGTTTCTTCGAATGCCATTTGGATTAAAAAATGCACCCGCTACGTTTCAGTAAGTAAAATTTGTGTAGTATATTTGCATGATATTTTAATACTCAGCACTAGCCTTCAAGGACACATTCAGAGTTCAAGAGCTGTTTTTGATCGTTTAAAAAGGCGAACCTCAAGGTGCAGTTAAATAAATCAGATAAAGAGAATTTGTTTATTTGGGACATGTTGTTACTCCCGATGGCGTGAAACCAAATTCAGATAAAATTAAAACAGTGTAAGATTACACTATTCCTCGAACAACTACAGAAATAAAAGCATTCCTTGGTCTTTTTGAATATTACATCAAATTCCTAAAAGATTTCGCTCACATTACCAAACCCCTAACAAAATGTCTTAAAAAGGGCGCAACCATAAATATAAACGACCCTTAATGTAGAGATTGTGCCAAGACTTGTAAAAATTTATTAATTAAGGAACCAATTTTACAATACCCAGATTACTCAAAACCTTTTATTTTAACTACTGACGCTAGCAACTTTGTACTAGGCGCAGTTTTATCACAAGGATCGATCGGTTTAGACCTACCCATCGCATATGCGAGTAGAACTTTGAATCAATCAGAACAAAATTATCCCACAACCCAAAAAGAAGTTTTGGCAATGGTATGGACAACAAAATTTTTTCGACACTATTTATTTGGCAGAAAATTTAAAATTGTGACCGATCATAAACCATTACAATGGTTATTTTAGTTAAAGGTACCAAATTCAAAATTAGTTAGATGGAGACAAATTGGAAAAATTTGATTTCAAAGTAATTTATAAAAAAGGATCTTTAAATAAAATTGAGGATACCCTATCACGAATTGAAATAAATTTAAATACCGTAAACCCTAATACAGAAAATCTTTTCGAATAGTACATATAAAATTTTAATGAAAATTTTACTAATAACAATGACACAATATATGATAGCAGAACCCGATGATGACTCACATAAATCAGATTCAGGCGACACAATGCACTCTAACCTTGAAAACCCCATACTTGGTATATGAATTATCGAAACACCCGTGAATGTAGGCAAAAATCAGACAATAATTAGCGAAGTCATGGATTCATCCGCAAAACCAAAAGTGAGAAAATAGTACCAAAAATTAAATATTATTTATATTTTTTAAACCCCGTTTATGAAAAATTTAGTCAAGCTTTGCAGAAATTTTTTTAAAACTCTGAAATTAATTTTGTAAAATGCAACAATAAACTCATTGAGATAGAAAAAGATAAAATACAAAACACAATAAGACACTACCACGAGGGGAAAAAACCACAGAGGCGTATTCGAAACTCACAACCAAATTAAGAAAAAATATTATTGGCCAGACCAATCAAAAACAATTAATGATTATATAAATCAATGCGAAATCCGTCTAAAAGCAAAATACGAGCGTAATCCCCTCAAACTAAAATATACTCGTAATATTACGCCGACCCCAAGTAAACCTTTCGATATCTTGATACGTTGACCTTAGAAAATTGTAAATTTTTAACGCTATCGAAGTAACAAATATATTAACAAAATTCTTTTCACATCATGGTATTCCAAAACAGATAATCTGTGATAACGGCCTAGAGTTCAAAAACACTGTCATGCAAGAAATGCTGAGCTTGCATAAAATTGACATACACTTCACGAGTTTACAACATCCAGACTCAAACGGGCTCGTAGAGCGATATCATTCCCTTTTCATTGAAGATATCAGACTTTTCAAATTACAAGAAAATTTTAAATACGAAACAATAAAAAACAAAGAACACTACGCTGTACTAGCTTATAATAACATAAATTACTCATCAACTGGACTTAAACCCACAGAAATAATAAACGGACATTTGGACTCAAATTCACCTATTCAAGTAGACTTACAGAAACAAATAACACAAAACTACGTTCAAAACCATCGTGATAAAACCAAATTAGCATACAAGAATATTAACGAACGACTACAAACTAACAAAACTAAAACAATAAACAAACTAAACAAAAACCGAAAAAAATTACCTGAGATACCCGAAACAATGTACGTTGGAAATAAGCAAAAGGTAAATAAAACAAGAAAAGCAAATTTAATAAAGAGAAAATCAAAAATATCAATCAATATTTAAAAACTGTTGTCATTGACACAGAATCGAATTCCAAAAAACAATGAAAAAACCACCTCGCAAATACAAAACGACCAAGAAAACGAAACAAGAAAAACTTATATGTTGCAGGTCCGTCTTGTTCGCGACAACCCACGGACCATAAATTATAGACATAACAAAAACTCTGGACTACTGACCCTAAATCTTGGACAAGCCAAATTACAAAAATCCAAACACACCTTCCTTTATTATTATGATTTGCAACCTGTACTTACAAAGTATAAGGCACTGTTAGTGCAACAATAACCCAGCTAAGAACATGAAAACAATAATAAAATTTATTCAAAATTAAATAATCAACAAATTTAATTATTTTAATGTCCACCCCGAAAAACCTAAATTGAGACGTGGTATAGTAAATAGCCTAGGCTCAATCATCAATACAATTACCGGCAACTTAGATGCCGAAGATGCAGTAAGATATTCAAAAATATTAAATAATTTACAAGAAAATCAAAACAAATTGAACAGTCAATTAAAACAACAATACTCCAAAATTCAATAAAACTATTGAAACTATAAAAAATAACGACTTAATACTCAAAACAAAAATTGAGCGTCACTCGCATATTGTTATCAGCAAAGTTCAAAATTATGATAAGGCACATATCATAGACATTTATAACCAGCTGGCACATTTGTTTACTAACTAAATATATTACAAGACATTAAGAAATCATGAACATTTTGCAGACTGCACACTTTACACCCAAGCACAATTAAAATTAATAATCACTACAATAACAAATTCCCCTTACAACTCACTTTAAAAAATATTCCCGAGTTCGAAAATTTAATTAACTGTTAATTGTAAAGTAAATTCTAACAAAATTATATTATATTTCCTAGAAATCTTTATCAATTACAAAACAACCATCCGGCTCTTTCACCTCTTACCGGTTCCAACCATACATAATTCTGACTTTGTAACGGTCATACCAAGCAAAGAGTATTGCCTAATATTCACTTACGACTCATGTGAGAGGAGTATCATATTACACAACAACAACAAAAACTGCGAATACATTAAATTAAACATCAAGAAAAACCACGTTGAAAAAGTAGAAGAAATAAATCAATACTTAGCAGTTTTTCCAAAAATCGCAGAACTCCACAAATCGTGTAAACAAAAAGACGAAATAAAGAAATTACAAGGAATATTCATTATAAATGAAAACGAGTGCGACGTCCTATTCAAGAATCAGAAATTAACATTTGAAGAAGGAACATTTGGAAAACCAACTGTCATAGAAAATTATTATATTGACAAACACAAAATTTTCCATCGAACTAGAAAACATCCAAGACTTGAAGACCCCACTTCAAAAATTCGAAGACATCAACGAAGACTACAATACCCCAGCAAGAAACCATTCCATAATAATACTTTATGTTATTTTATTAATTACTGGCGTAGTTATAATTTCAGTCTATTGCAAGAGAAAATTCGAACAGAAACGCAGCCAATGTAAGGGTCCAGATCCCGGCCAAGAACTTCAACCCCAAGCGACCATCCAACTACCCGGAGATGCCCAATTTTAAGGAGGGAGGAGTTACACATCCGTCTTTTCACAAAACTGCAAACCTAGCATTCTTTAATCTCTTAGTATGTAGATGTTGCATGAAGTTATAAATATTAGAATACTGTAACTATAGAGTTAGTTACCGACAAGTTCTTCACAAATAAACTTATATTTTTGACATATTCATTGTTTCTGATACCTGTATTTCCGTTTCAATAAATAAATATTTTTTTGAGTAAACGAATAATCGCTTACATACCATATATATATATATATATATATATATATATATATATATATATATATATATATATATATATTATATATATATATATATATATATATATATATATATATATATATATATACATATATATATATATATATATATATATATATATATATATATATATACATACATATATATATATATATATATATATATATATATATATATATATATATATATATATATATATATATATATATATATATTGTAAATTCACTCTACAGGATAATATCCCAGTTACAGAGGAATTGTTTCACTGAATGCACAGAAATTTCGTTGCGTGACGCGCGAGTAGTGACACCTTACATTAAAAATAGAAAAAGTAAAAAAATACATATATATTTATAAATAAACTATTATTAAATTTAAATTATAAATTATCGGTTCTTGCAAGAAGTATAGCAGACAGTACTTTCTTGAACTTAGAAATGCTGTTAGAAAATATATCTAGTTCTGATAATTCAATTACAAATTTGTTGTAAATAATACACATCTGTCTGACAGGTGAACGTAGTTCGTAGTTTGTCCTTGGAGTCGGGTAAGCAAATATCAATTTAGTTCGAGATCGAGGAACAAGAAGATTTATTTTAGAGAAGATAGCCGAATCATCTACCGAATTATTGACCAATTTGTATAGATATAAACATGATTGCATTTTTCTACGGTCGTCCAAGGACAGAACTCCGAATTCGATTAGACAGTTATTGTAATTAAATTCAATAGTAGGGTAAACATGATATCGTTTAAAGTAAATACACCTAACAAATTTTCTTTGTAAAACTTCAATAGAATCTATGTTTATTGTAGGTTGGGCTCCATATTTGTGAACAATATTCCAGCTTAGATCTAACGAAAGAATAATATAAAGTCTTTAAAGTATGCTGGTTGTGAAATGACCGTGTATTTCTAAAAATGAAACTTAGGTTTCTATGCGAGCTTTTAGGCATACTAGCGATGTGTGGAACAAAACAGCATTTATTATCAAAAAGTATGCCCAAATCAGTAACTTGTGTGACACGTTCTAATATATTATTACACATACGATACTGGTAGTGTACAGGATTCTTTTTACAGTGTACGTTATAATTTACATTTATTGTAATTAAACAAAAGTTTGAAGGTAGAAGACCAAGCTAGAATTTTATTTATGTATATATATATATATATATATATATATATATATATATATATATATATAAGTTTGTTTACGATAAACTTAGTATATAAACTAGTGTATAGTTAGCCATAGGCGTCATTTGTATCACTTTCTACAAACTGTTACTATGTTCAACCACGAATCTGTTTAAATAAAGATTTGAAGTTAGAAAATAAAAATTAGTTTTTTTTTTTGAAAACTTCGATTCCAAAATCAAAATTGTCGCAGTCGGTAGAATCGCAAATAAAGAAGGCAGTGTGCTGAAATTCGCCGTAAATCTGCACAACACTTTATTCAACAATTTCAATTGTTGCTCTGTGCGATCGAACAAGTGAAAACACATAAATCTTCACTCCATCAACAATCAACCTAAACAGTGGTTGCACCAGGGTCTAGCCACGACCAATCTTTAACCCAACAAGATCAAGGAGACCAGCCCCAGCAGAACATCCCATTCCATCACCATCGACAACACCGAAGGAGCACGGAAAGATACAAATCGCCCGTCCACTTGAAACGTATCAAGACATCTACTACTATGCAGAGATCAACCTATATCATAATAATATTGTTGTAAGTTACAAAACACTCGTAGTAATTACACACACTCTTGCCGGTAATAACAATCGGTCCGTGAACAAATACTGTTATACTAAGGGTTTTGAGGAACGGCTAACGCTGTTAGGAATCAGAACGAGCCCCGACACAAGGCATATACAAATTACACATAATAAAACAAAATAAATATATAATTAATGAACTCTGACAATATTAGAGAATTAGAAGACAAATTTAGACTTCTACCTGTATCAAATAAATAAAGTACCAACAAAATTAAACAGATAGTAACAGAGGCCATAAATTCACCTTTATCATATTCAGTTGAAGAATTAACAAAATCTCAATTTAAATTCAGCATGGCCACTGCTACGATCAGTGATATCAGAAACTTCATTGATGGAGTTCCGGAATATGATGGAGAGGTAAAAACCCTCCCGGAATTCATCAAGGAAGCTGACAATTTTTATTCAGTAATGAATATGTTAAACCTTACAGCCATACAAAAAACATACTGTTTTTCCATGCTAAAAAAGAAATTTACTCATAAAGCTAAAGATATTCTAAGTACACAACAGTTCAACTCTTGGGAAGAGATAAAAACTTATCTTCAGTATAATTTCGAAGATAAGAGTACGTATATCACAACACTGCTAACATTAATTCGGATTACTCACACGAACGATATTAATAATACATTAGAAAAATTCAAAACCGCGTATCACAAAATCACATCAAAAATAGCCGTATTAACATATAAACAAGAAGAAAAGAAAGCAATAACAACAGAAATACAAACACTAATCACTACACACTTTATCTCGTTAATACCCTTGAACTTAAGAACACTATTTATCAGCAAAAACATACAAACTTTGGACGTATGTGAACAAATACTCACTAACGAATTCAACTTTACACAAGTACACAAATCACCACTCCACAAAATAAACAATCAATCCAACATACAAAACCCTTTTTTAAAGCAATTTAACCCACCTCCACGAAAATTCCCAGGACAAGAATTTCCCTCAAACCCATTTAATCCTCAACTTGCAAGACCCTCAGGTAAACAAATGTTTGCCAGACAGAATATCAAAAATGTTATAGAGACAAGACATCAATTTAAACCAATACCTATGTCCGGAATGACAAGAACAACAAGACCCATGTCCACACAGACAATAAAAAGAAATTACGCCTTAGAAACACAAGATCCCGAAGATACTTGTGACAACGAAATTAATGATGAGGACGTAAATAACGACCAAGATGAAACATTCGATAATCAATCTTTTTTAGATTACGACCCCGACCAGATAAAAGAAAATATGTGATGTTATCAAACACAAAAACGATCCCGATTATCACATATCAAAATTTCAAAATTCTCATAGATTCAGGTTCAAATATAAACTTAATAACGGAACAGACAATAAAACAAAATAAAATGAAGGTTCTTAAAGAATTCCTTACTTTTAGAACAGCGACGAGGAAAGTAAAATGCGATAAGTATGTAGAGATTAGAATATTCGGAAAAACCCACAAATTTTTCATTTTAAATTTTCACGTAGAATGTAATTTATTATTCGGAACATATATACTCCGCGATACGAACACAATAATAGACTTTACAGATAACACGATTCAAATGAAACAGATGAAGTTTAGTATTCAAAATTTGGACAAAAAAGATAAAGAAACATATGTGCAAATACGCGATGAACATTTAAAAACAGAAACAAAGAGTAAATTATATAAATTATTAGGAAAATATGACTCACTATTTCCTAAAGAAAATGAAACATTAACATCCACTAACAAAATACAACACAAAATATATACCACTGATGACGTACCCGTATACACAATAAACTATCGGTTACCCCAAATTTATGAAAAAGATATTGAAGAACACGTGCAAACATTATTAAAAACAGGAGTCATACAAAAATCTAAAAGCCCGTACAATTCACCCATCTGGATTGTACCAAAAAAAGCAGACGCATCTGGCAAAAGGAAAACCAGGTTAGTAATTGACTTCAGGAAACTCAATCAAAAAACGAAAGAAGATAAATTTACCATCCCCAATATCGATACACTTTTTGATCAAATAAATAGCCCAAAATTCTTTACTACCCTCGATTTGCACTCAGGTTTTCATCAGATATTAATAGACAAAAGTGATAGAGAAAAAACAGCCTACAGCACTACCACGGGACATTATGAATTTTTGAGAATTCCTTTCGGTCTAATTAATGCACCAGCCACCTTCCAAAGGTGCACGAACGAAGTCCTACAAGACTTAATAGGTAAAATATGCCTCGTATATCTGGATGACATAATTATTTTCGGGAATACAGAACAAGAACATTTGCAAAATATTGAAACGGTCTTTGAGTACTTGAAAAACGCAAATCTAAAAATACAAATAGATAAGTCAGAATTTTTTAAAACAGAAGTGGAATACCTAGGATTTGTAATCTCGAGCGAAGGTCTTAAACCAAACGAGAAGAAAATAGAAGTAATACAAAATATTCAAATCCCGAGAACGGTGAAAGGAATAAAATCATTATTAGGCAAGTTATCCTGGTACCGCAGGTTTATACCAAAATTTTCAAAATTAACTAAACCTTTCACTAACTGTTTACGCAAGGGATCCACAATAGATATTCATAATAATGAGTATAGAGAATGTTTCACGCAAATGAAGGAACTAATAACAAACCCCCCAATACTCTCATTCCCGGATTTTAATAAAAAAATTATTTTATATTAACCACAGACGCATCCGACTATGCGATGGGCGCTGTACTTTCACAGGTACAAGACCTACAAGAAAAACCATTAGCATACGCCTCGAAAACATTTAACACGCATAAACAAAATTATTCTACCATCGAAAAAGAATTAAAAGCAATAGTTTGGGCCATACAAAACTTCAAAACGTACCTATACGGACGAAAATTCATTATCCGTACTGATCATAGGCCATTGACCTGGCTGTTTAACATGAAAAATGCCAACCAAAAATTAATGAGATGGAAAATTGAACTTAATGAATATAATTTTGAGATAGAATACATAGCAGGAAAAACGAATAAAATTGCAGATTTTTTTAAGTAGAATCAGAAATACATTCAAAATAAATCTTAAAGTAGGTGACGTAACAACGACACCCATCTTCGCGCACTGTATATCCAAGGATTACAAGTTCGGAAAAGGTTTGGCAAAACAAATAACCAATATAACCAATTCAATAGTAGAAACTTTTGTGTAAATAAACTACCAAATAAGATAATAATTCAAAATGAGTATGATAAACATATTTTCCACTTGTTTTCAAAAGAATCATTTAGGGATGAATGCAACAAGAAACTATAAAAAACTCACTGATACAGCTTCGAGACTATTTAATAAAAAATGACCTATACGAAATTAACATCCCATACTTATCATGCGGGTTGGACAAATTACCGAAGGATGAATTAATTAAAATAATAAACTCCGTATTTGAAAACACATGCATACAAATAAACGTCTATACACTACCACAAAACTTCGTGCTAAGCGATGAGTTAGAATCCAGAATAGAACTAGAAAAGATTATACAACAAGACGATGACTCAATAAAAGGAATAATAGACACACAAGACGATATAGAAACTATACATTCAGCTCAAGAACACTCAATTAACGGTTTAAAAATATTAGAAAATCGCATAAATGTCGCGGATAGTCAAATTATATTATCCTTGGACAAAACATATGACATAGACATCAAGAAATTATTCAATAACAAAAAACAAAGATTAACAGTCACTATCGAAAGAGATAAGTTGGATATACAATTACGGGAGTTCATAAAGGATTAAATCATCCCCAACGTTAGATACTACTGTATATGTGACGACAAAATCTTTAACGCCCTAAATAAAATCATTCAAAAAGATTTCGAAGTAAATACTATAAACTTAATAAAAGTAAATAAAGAGGTAAAAGATATAGAACAAATAGATGAACAGAATGAAATCGTTTACCTATATCACACAGGTAAAACAAACCATAGAGGAATCATGGAAACTTATAACAAACTAAAAGAAAAATACTATTGGCCAAAGATGATTAACACTATTACTGCCCTTATAAACAATTGTCAGATGTGTAAAGAATGCAAATATGATCGTAAACCTATTAAGCTCACAGATAATCTCACGGAAACACCTGAACGACCTTTCGAAATTATAAACATAGATCTTTTGACCCTTGATGGACAATACTACCTGACAATCTACGACCAATTCTCTAAGTACGTACAAGCATACCCAGTCAAAACTAAAGAAAGTAAGACTATAGTAAAAACGCTAGAAACATTCATTAGAATTAAGATACCTCCACGGAAAATAATAATATATCCCTAAAAACATTCTGTCACAATAACCAAATTGAATTACACGTAACATCTGCTCAAAATCCGAAATCCAACGCGGTAGAAAGATTTCACTCCACGCTGATCGAACACCTGCGAATAAAAACAAGAACACATAAGTTGAAATCCCTGAAGGAAATAGTTGATGATTGTATATTCGCGTACAATAATTCGATACAAACAATTACAAACATGACCCCGAACGAAGTACTGTACGGAAAAGACTGCACAAATCTAAGACCAAAGGAAAGAATAAATAGTCAATTGCAGGTTTACAAAGAAAGAAAACAAAAAGAGTTAGAACAAGTAAAGAATAAAATAAAACAAGAAAAACTCAAACGATTTAGAGAACCGCTAGAAGATAAAAAAATAAATAATTTAAAGACATTAAACGAAGCATATATAAAACAAAACCCTCGACTAATAACCAAATTCAAAAAACCCTTATACCTGAAATCCAAAATAAAGAATTATAACGATAAGTTCAAAACAATAAACATAAAAACAAAAAGCAGAGAACGAAAGGTGAAAATTGACAAGATCAAAATTTAACTGTTTCAGAACCTCACATGGGTTCGCCGAAATAAAAACATTACACAAAACCCAAATATACTACAAACACTCGAAACAGAATATGTTACTTGTACACTACAGAATAACAAGAAACACATCTTATTAGCGACCCCAAATTACAGAAAAAAACATATCCAATTCAACAATTCACAACAATACTATATTACGATTTATCATACAAACAATTAGCAGAGGAAAACAATATGATTATTAACTATAATAACATATATATATATATATATATATATATATATATATATATATATATATATATATATATATATATATATATATATATATATATATATATATTCTTATCAAGTTTGTTTACGATAAACTATATAAAGTATATAAACTAGTGTATAGTTAGCCATAGGCGTCATTTGTATCACTTTCTACAAACTGTTACTATGTTCAACCACGAATCTGTTTAAATAAAGATTTGAAGTTAGAAAATAAAAATTAGCTTTTTTTTGAAAACTTCGATTCCAAAATTAAAATTTATATATATATATATATATATATATATATATATATATATATATATATATATATATATTGAGACGATGGTCACTAGATTTGGATTTAATTTTCGTGTTCAGCATTTTATTCTTGTGGTTAACAAGCTAGATTTTTGCTATAGTTAATAAATTCAAATCGAGGTTCAAATCCCACCAGTAAAAATGTTGTTTTACAGTTTTAGTATTTTTGTATTGGTTGTAATTGTTTGGTTATATTGTATGTCGTTTGTTGTAAAATGTATTGTTGTATTTTTGTTTAAAGTTGCTAATGTTTATAATTTTGTTATTTACCTGTCAGGTACTGCGCGTTTGAGTGGCTAGCATGCTCGACCAGCGCGCTGGGGATCGTGGGTTCGATTCCACATAAGTTTGTATTTTTTTATTGAGAGAAGAAAAAGTTAAGGAACGCCACACAGATGACACAGAAATAAAAATGGAACCACAAGGTATAGGAAACATGCAGCTTCCATCTGAAAACGATATATAGATAGAAATTTAAAAAACTCAGAAATGGGAAAGCAGCAGGGGAAGACAAAATCGTAGCGGAATTAATAAAATACGGAGGAAGTGACCTGCACCAGCCTATCCATTCCCTAATAAAAGAAATTTGGACTCAGCAAGAAATCCCAGGAGAATGGAGTACAGGAGTTATCATCCCTATCTATAAAAAAGGTGACAAGGAAGAATGCAATAATTATAGACCTATAACCCTACTAAACATATCATACAAAATATTTGCCAATTTAGTTAATGCTAAACTCAAGAACTATGCAGAACAAATAATAGGAGACTATCAAAACGGATTCAGACCAGGAAGAGCAACAACCAGCGCAATACATATAGCCGAACAACTATGTCAAAAATCCCGCGAATTCAACAAAGATCTGCATATTGTATTTATCGATTTTAAAGGCGCATTTGACTCAATAAACAGAAGCAAAATGATAAAAATATTAGAAGAGTTGGAAATACCCAGGCTCTTAATCAAATTAGTTGAAATAAGCCTAAGAAATACAAAAGCAAAAGTAAGATTCCAAAAAATCACAACAAAATAATTCGAAATAAATAAAGGAGTAAAACAAGGGAACCCAATATCACCGGCACTCTTTAATTTAGTACTAGAATGGATAGTACGCGAAGCAAAACTCAGAAACGAGAACATCATGTACAATTAATTGCGTACGCAGACGACGTAATGATAGCAGCAAACACAAGGAAAACACTAGTCAGATGTATAGACGAAATAGACAACATAGCGAGGAAACTAAGACTTGAAATAAATGAAAACAAAACGAAGTACATTAGTCTAACAAAACTCAAGACAAAAAAAGTACATATAGTTGTCATAAGATTAAATATATATCAATATTCTCAAGATTCTAACTTCAACGTAGAACCTACGTGTTTATCTACAAATATAAACTTATATGAGAGAATCACAAGATGGTGTTTAGACAGCGGATGTACCTCGCACATGACTTTTAATAAAGAAATATTGCAGAATTTGAAAAGAAAATCAGACATTAATTACTTAAAATTGGCATCAGATAGTTGTTCTACAAAAGTAGAAGGTCAAGGCAAAGCAACTATAAATTTAAATAGCCATAATATAAATCTTTGGAATACATTATATGTACCAACTTTATCAACAAATCTATTATCAATAGCGAAAATAACAGAAAATGGTCATACAGTATTATTCAAAAAGAATGTAGCCACAGTAAGAAACTCTAAAGGAAAAATAATTTTGATAGCTGAAAAAATAAATGGTCTATATTACGTAAAAACAAATACAAATTTTCAACAAAAAAGAGAAAATCAAAGACATGAAGAAGCAAATATTTTAAAAGAAAATGACTTCATGAAATGGCATATGAAACTTGGACATCTAAATGAACAAGACATGAAACTAGCATCAAAAAACAATATGTTGAAAGGATTACATTTGAATAAAGAAGAAAAATTAATAGAATGTGAAACATGTATTAAAGGAAAATTAACAAGAAAACCATTTAAAGAGACAGATAGCGAAAGAACAAAGGAACCATTAGAAGAAGACACGAAGAAATAAATATTTTGTCACATTTATTGACGACTATACCAGACTAGATACGGTAATGTATATTTCATTGAACACAAAAATGAAGTGCTAGAGAAATTTAAAGAATATAAATATGAAGCCGAAAATTTTGCTTTCAAGAGAGTTAAATTTTTACAAACAGATAACGGCAAAGGTAAATATATAAATAAAAATTTTGACGATTTTTTTAAGCAAAATGGTATACAAAGAAGGATATCAGCTCCATACACACCACAGCAAAACGGACTTGCCTAAAGGAAAAACAGAACGTTAGTAGAAAAAGCTAGGTGTTTACTGATTGAGTCAAATGTACCAGAAAAATTTGGGGCAGAAGCAATATTTACTGCTAATTATTTAACAAACAGAAGTCCAACAAAATCAATTGAAAATAAAACACCATTTGAAAAATGGGTTGGACATATTCCATCAGTAAATCATTTAAAAATATTTGGTGCAAAAACATTCATATTAAATAAAAATAATAAAAAAGGTAAATTCAGTCCAAAAACATACGAAGGAATATTCTTGGGTTATTCAGAACAGACAAAAGGATTTAGAATTTGGAAAAGAAGAAATGATAATCAGTCGAGATATAAAAGTATTAGATAAAATATATTATGATAAGAAAAATGAGCAAGAAAAAGATTTAATTATTCAATATGATGAAACAATTGAAGTCGTTGAAAATAATGAGTATGAAGAGGAACCTAGAGAAGAATTGGAACCCAGAGAAGAATTATCAGCGAACCAAGCCAAACCAAAAAGATCGAAAAAGTTACCTACCTGGACAAAAGATTATCTCATGAATATATATGAAGAAGAAAGCTGTAATAATTATGAAGAATCAAATCCTATTTGGAATGAAGCAATAAAAGCTGAAATAAAAGCTCACATCAAGAATGATACTTGGAAAATTGTTGAAAAAATTAAAAACCAAAGACCAGGCATAGAATATAATGAAACTTATGCTCCTGTAACAAAATTAAGTTCAATAAGGACAATTTTAGCTATGGCAGTGAAAGAAAATTTAAAACTTAATCAAATGGATGTTTGTACAGCTTTTCTGAACGGTGATATTCAAGAAGATATATACATGAAAAAACCGAAGAATCTAGAAAAATATTTAAATGATATATTAATTGACGAAAGTGTAAATGAAAATACATTAATATATAATAAAACAAGTGAAATGTTACGAGAACTTCGAAATGCTAAGAATGAGAAAGTTTGCAAACTACAAAAAGCAATGTATGGTTTAAAACAAGCTGGAAGGCAATGGTACTTCAAACTAGACAATGCTTTAAAGGAATTAGGTTTTCAAGCATCTGAAGCAGATCCCTGCATCTACACAATGTCGAAAGAGGGGGAAAAAGTAGTCATCGCCATCTATGTAGATGATTTAATCATTGCTTACTCTAATGAAAACCTTCCAAAAGAAACTAAAACAATGCTAAGAAAAAATTTTGAAATGAGAGATTTGGAAACCCTAAATTACTGCCTTGGAATTCAATTTAAAGTAGAAGAGAACATTATAAAGGCTTCTCAAAGTAATTATATTGAAAATTTATTGAAAAAGTTTGAAAAGACAGATTGCAAACCAGTCAATACACCGATGGAACCAAATATGAAACTAGAAAAGGGTACAAATATTGAAGAAATGAAGAATATTCCATTTCAAAATCTAATTGGTTCATTGATGTATCTTGCAATTGGTACTAGACCTGACTTTATGTATCCTGTAAGTTATTTAAGTCAGTTTAACAATTGTTACGGTGAAGAACATTGAAAATGTGCCAAAAGGATACTAAGATATTTAAAAGGAACAAAAACGTTAAAACTAAATTATCAAAAAACTGAAAAACCACTTATTGGATTTGTAGACGCAGATTGGGCAGCGTGTACTATTGACAGAAAATCGTACATAGGTTACTGTTTTAAATATGGAAATACAATTATAAGCTGGGAATCCAGGAAAAAGAGAACCGTAGCCCTATCTACAGCTGAGGCAGAGTACATGTCTTTAACTGAAGCAGCCAAAGAAGCTATACATTTAAAATATTTACTGGATGATATTGGTATAATACAAAATAAAATTAAAATATATAATGATAATCAAGGAGCTCAGAATCTATGTAAAAATCCGATTATAAGTACAAAATCTAAACATATAAACATAAAAGAACACTTTATCCGTGAAACCATTCAAAATAATAATATAGAAGTTGAATACAAGAGTACAGAAAATATGGAAGCGGATTTGTTCACGAAAACATTACCAGGACCTAGATTCATTCGATTAAGGAAGAAAATTGGTATATATTAAAAATGACGTCTATCGTGAGGAGGAGTTTTGGAAAGGATCAAGTGGATCAAGCCACTCAAGACAAAAAAAATACATATAGTTGTCATAAGATTAAACGTTTGATGTGTTATGTCATATTTGTGTAACAAATATTAAATATTAAATAAAATACAATGTTCAACCAATTCTATCAAAAACAAATGCAGAAATAGAAGAAACCCTGGAAGGCGGAAATATAGTTAAACATATAAAAGCACTCAGACTAGAATGGTATGACCATATAATGAGAAGAGCACCCACAGAACTCATAAAAAAATAACAATCTGGACACCACTAGGCATACGAAACAGAGGAAGACCCAGGAAGAGATGGCTGGAAGAAATAGAAGAAGATATGAGAGTAATGAATATTAAAGAATGGAAAACAAAATGCAAAGACCGAAAATTATAGAAAGAAATTACAACCAAAGCAAAAAAACACGAAAATTTATAAAACAGAAAGAGAAGTAATCCACCTCAAAAACGGATTTTGGCGCTTAAGCGTCTCGCAATAATTCTTTGAATTGGAATGCGAGGATGATGGTGATTATGATGATGATGATGACGATACTGGTAGTGTACAGGATTCTTTTTTACAGTGTACGTCATATTCTTACATATATTGTAATTAAACAAAAGTTTGGAGGTAGAGGACCGAGCTAGAATTTCATTTATGTATATATATATATATATATATATATATATATATATTGTGACGATGGTCACTAAATTTGGATTTAATTTTTGTGTTTAGCATTTTATTCTTGTGGTTAACAAGTTAGATTTTTGCTATAGTTAATAAATTCAAATCGAGGTTCAAATCCCACCAGTAAAAATGTTGTTTTACAGTTTGTGCTCTCTCAATAGAGAGTTAGCTCTTTATCGAGGCAGAGAGAGTGTGTGCTCTCTCGGGGAGACGGTGTGTGTCTTAGCTGTATCTGACTTAATGCTGTTGGCGTGTGCCGGCAACTCGTGAGGGAGTACAGAAGGTGCATTGTATGGCTACGGATACCGCCGTAACCGGATCTTTTCGCACAGTGGGGTTTACCACTGTTTGCTGTAATCGCGATTGTCGATGAGTGTTGGTGTGTGCCAACACGGTCTCGTTTCCGTTCTGAAATCGCGCTTGTTGATGAGTGTTGTTGAGTGACAACACTGTTACCGTTTTTTTTTTGTTTCAACTTTGGTGGGTGCCATTGTTGACCGTTCGTGCTGCGGTCCCGTAACTTTAATGTGTGCCATTGTTGCCGGTTCATTGTTGACCGTTTCTTTTTATGAACTAATCCTGCAAGTATCGCTGATTCATTTGTATTAGCCGATTGCATGCTAGCAATTGTTACTTTAATATTTTTTGTTATTATTATCGTTTATATTATATTTTAATAAAATACTAAAATTTATTACATATGATTTCATTGTCAAAAACCGAACTCTGTCCCCACTAAGATACCCGAGCAATTTTGGCGTTCAAGCCACTCTTTTCAGCGAAGCTATAAGAACGTCCTTCACCAGATATAAAACCTTTCCTGTGCTGTGTTATCGACTGATCGATTGGCGCCCGAGAAACCCTTTTTGACAGCAAAGAGAACTTCAGAGAACGTCAAGTAAAGTTGACAGGCTCTTTTGGCCATTACAAAATGGCACCAGAACAGGGACTGTTGACTTTTGGCCATTACTCTATATATATATATATATATATATATATATATATATATATATATATATATATATATATATATATATATATTGTGACGATAGAACCTCTCTAGACCTGGTACACTTCATACAAATGTTGTGGATCCAACTGTCTGCTTCTACCAATGTTGCTGCAACTGCCGCGTCGAATGTATCACAAGTCCAGTAGTGGTACATTGTTTAATAAAAGTACTAGCTGCAGTGTAGAGAAGTATTGTAATACTTGTAAAACAATTCTTATAAGATATACGTACTTGTATTCTGATGTAACCTCTCTTTGTCACCGGTGAAATTTTTATACACAACTGAATGAACTGAAAATATAATAACTTGAATACATCTATGTTAAAAATAGTTGCATATAACACTTACCTTGAATTTATGCACTGTATAAAGTGTTTAAATCTATACAGACCACCAAACCTTGCATAAGATGACGCCTCAAATAAGAGGAATATGACTATGAGATAATTTATAAAAAATCTGATGTTGCCAGCACATTACCTTCCGTCAGTTCTATGTATTTTGTACAAATTTCATACAGAAAGTTCCTTATTGCTAAAGATTATATTTCTTGTACTTTACCTTCCGGCAGTTGCATATATTTTATGCAAATTCCATACAATTTATATCAAAAGATCCTATATTTCCAGTAAAATTATGACAAACACACTATGTCAATTTCACTTGACACTGACATCTTTCAATCAAAATTTTCTTAATATAGTAGCTGTTTCCATAGCTATGGCTACTTTATGAAATTTAATTTCTTTATAATTTATTAACTCTATATCCATTTAATATTAAGTATAAAATGCAGTCAAATCGTATAGAGTATAAAATATTCTTTAATATTTATAATAACATTAAATGTGAAAAAATGATATTTAACATAGTTTTTTCAAAAAAAACTGTTAAAATCTTCAAATGAGGGTACTTCCGGTTGTCCAATTCTAACCAAAATCTAATCAGCTCTTCACATGGATGTAACGAAGAGAAATACGAAAGAATTCTAATTTTCAGAATTGTAGTATGTATAAGAGTTATCGCAGATGAAAATTTTGTTACACACACACACACACAGACACACATACATACACACACACACACACACACACACACACACACACACACACACACATACATACATACAGACATCATCGTAAAAATAGTAAAATCGTATTCTAGGGACCCTAAAACGTGCTTATTCATCAAAAACTCACCACCGAATTTTTTGACCAAAGACAATACCTTCCTTACCTAAAGGTGACGGAAGGTAAAAAGACAAACTTAAAGCCAATGCCGACGCCTGTCGAAACTAATAAAATTCAAAATTCACAAACACAATTAAATGACACTCCACTAGCTCTATACAAAGACTACTTAGATAAAAAACATTACCTTAATCACAATAAAACAACATTATAGAAGCAATAGGTAATCTATTCGATGCACCATCCGACTCTAGTCCGGCTCACTGCGTCAGCAAAGATTTAGAAATGGCATCGGGTAGTGCAAAAATTTTAAAATATAAATTTAATAATGTCTACAAATTAAAATCTCAAAATCCTCAACTTCATAATCTAGTATATTTAAAAACCTTGTAAAGATATCTATTTTACTTAATAACAAAATAAAACTATTATAATAAACCCACTAAACAAGACATGCGAAATTCACTTCAGGCAACAAATACTAATATTTTAAAATGAAAACAATGGTCAACCCCTATTGCGTCCTAAATTAAATTTAACATCCCAGCCGTACAAAATTACAAATTTCTCTAGTAACCAAATTAAATGATACATCCTTCAACCCAATCGTCTCGATACCAAAGAAAAATTCAACATGCACATATAAAGTATGTGGTCCATAATCCTTTATGCGATCGCTGCAATCATCGTTGGGTACTTCGTTTACAAAATAAAGAAGAGGAATCCAGCCACACAGAGGTTATCTCGCACCCCTGAAAAGGTCGAATTTGAACTCTCCCAGGAGGCTCGAATCTGAAGAGGGAGGAGCTATAGTGCTACCAAATAGACAAAGTGCTGATTTGTCAGTATGTGACTATCATATTTTATTAGTATAAAAACACATGCAACGCTAAATATTAGTCAGTCTGTACTCTTTATTTTACATTATCTAGTAGTTTAATGTATGCTAATATTATAAAACTGTACTCGCAAAAACAAAACTTTTTAAAAACCTAATTGATCAAACAAGAAATTTAAGTTAAATATATTGTTACGGTCTAATTTTGCCATATAACATTTTTTCTCTAGCTTTTTATTCCTATCTTTTACGTACCTGTCTTTCATTCTAAATCTGAATTTCCCTCGTCGAATCTTTACTGTTATTCTGTCAATCCCATATATTACTTTTGTTTTTCAATTGTTATAACTTCTTTAGTTAGTGTTCTGTCCAATAAATCTTCTTTGCAACTTCATTTCTCCTTTTTATTAGTTGTTTGTAGTGTTTCATCTGTTCCTACATTGTGTATCTCTTATGTAAAATATGTTTCACTTCTATTGTAGCGACCTTCTGAAGTTTTGTTGACATTTTTGGCAGGTTTAATGCGGTCTAATACTACAGCGGCGTGCGCGTTCGTTTTATTGTATTTCTTCTTTATGTTATTTTTTTGTTTCATTGTGGCGTTGTATATTTAATGCCACCATATTGAGGTCCATGTAAAAGTTTCCGATCTCAGCGGCTTTGGTTCCTGATATGATGCAGTAAGGACGTATTTTTTCACCATTGTATTTCAGTACATGGCTCTTGTTCGGCGTAGATTCTTTGTGTAGTTTTTGTGTCAATAGAAAAGTGGAGTGTTTCTTTCGTTGTCGTTTTAAACCAATATTTTTTTGGTCTCGCCACTGTGCGGATTTGATAGCGTTGAAATGCCGTTTTGACTGTCTAGTGTTGGTTTTTCAGTGATGCGCCATTGCGGATTCATGGGCATTATATTTACGTTCTGACAGTTAATCTCCGAAGGAGAATTTGGCCGCTCTGCAACCACACCTTCGTTTGTTGGTACATCAGCCAGCTTGAGTCCATCCGCCAACATCGCCTACCTACGTAGTCCTTTTCCGCCCTGCACACGTCACATCAGTTAAGTACTTTACCTTCGTTCAAGATCGTTCTTCTGTTTTTTATTTTTTGCGTGGAAGAACTGAAGTTCCATTTTAAAGTTGTGTGTTGGCGTGGACGACTGTTCTACAGTGTCCTCACTGTAAGTTTCATTTTGACACTTTTGTATTTGTATTTTTTTATGAAAATGATTATTGTATGTCATTAAAGCCCTCAGCTCATTGTTGTTATAATAGTACAGAACTTTATTTTGTATGTAGCATTTTTTTGATATTTTTATGTGATTATATTGTTGCCCAGTTTTGCAACTTGTGATTCAGCTAGATTGCGCGTATCAACTGGCATGATTTGCCCACTTTTGAACTGATATCACTTCGAATGTTCTGGATGTAACTACGCAGCGCCCGAAACTGGGTTATGGGTTTAGGGTTCAACAATTAGTCAACCTATATTCATTTTTTATGTTGTTGTACATTTACAATTTTTACATTTTTTACCGTGCCCTAAGCACGCAGTAACTTGTGCTTTATTAAGTTCTGTTTTAGCAATTATTATTTCTTTTATTTCGCAAACCTCAGTCGTTTACAGGCAACAACGTTACGGTAGGTAAGATCTCTTTTAGTATTTTGTTTAGTACCGTTCTTTTTGCAATTTTAGTTTAAAAATTTCAACCCTGCCCGTCTCCACTGTTTAAAACTGACGGCCTCCCAACAACAACATCCCTATGGAGTATCCGTGACTCAATAAATCCTTTAGGGAAAAGTTACGTCACAATATACACTGAAAACCGTGACATGGGCGTTTAACATGGGAAAATAGTTTTTTCAAATATACTGACCCGCAATAGTGGGAATTTTTGATATGGTTAGAAAGATTATTTAATTTGGCATCGAAGAGTATATAAATACTCCTAATT
Organism: Harpalus rubripes; assembly: GCA_963082715.1. Taxonomy (NCBI): domain Eukaryota; kingdom Metazoa; phylum Arthropoda; class Insecta; order Coleoptera; family Carabidae; genus Harpalus; species Harpalus rubripes. The sequence continues at coordinate 32,026,758 of OY720452.1, read as the reverse complement.
TAATGGCTTATTATTGAAATATTTGCAAAAGTATAATGCAATTTGACAGTTATTACTTTTAATATATTAAAATCAGTAATCATGGAAACGTATTCAGTAGCTGAATTGGTTAGATCGAGGCACAGCAACAATTATTCACAAGTTCAAATCCTGCCCGCCGTAAGTTTTTTTTTGTTAAATGTATTATTAAATAAGTTATAAAATAAAAATCTATATTGTTTGGTAAATCAAGTATTTTATAGAATAAATATACAAGATATGACATAAAAAAATATTATACCTAAAGTACCTTATATTATTAAGATTAAATTAATTTAAAAAATTGTGAATTCTATAAAATACTTGATTTACTAAACAATTTATGTTTTAATTTTGTATTTTTTTAATACACATTATAAAAAATCTGATGTGGCCAGCACATTACCTTCCGTCAGTTATATGACGTATTTACGAAAATTCTACCGGCGAACTGTTACCAGTAAACAGCTTTTTATCAGGTTATAGCTACCGAAATCTATATTTTAAGAACGCAGCTGGTAAATAAGGTAGATCCATAACCTATGAAAAAATCTGAAAATTTAAAACAGGTTGGAAATTTGACGTAGTTAACAAACTGAGCAGAGCCCTACTTTGAACACATTTCCACTTTTACCGCGCGCGCTTCGCTTTGCATCACTACCTTTTTTTGAGATTAGATTCTTCATGAATCCGGTAGATGGATCTGGTAGATATTGAACAATTTTCGAACACGGTAACATTTTACCACTCATGCTTTCGAACACAGTCGGTAGATGCGGTATCTACCGGTAGAATTTTCGTAAATGCGTATATATTTTCTATAAAATCCATACAGAAAGTTTCTTACAAAAGATTCTAAATTCCTTGTACGTACATTACCTTGTGACAGTTGTATGTATTTTATACTAATTCCATACAGATAATTTCGAGCAAAATGATCCTAACACAAATATACTACGAATATGTCAATTGCACTTGACACTGACATCTATCAATCAGAATTTTCTTAATATAGTATCTGTTTCTAGCATAGCTGGCTAATTTATGAAGTTTAATTTCTTTATAACTTTATAACGCTATATCCATTTAATATGAATTATAAAATGCAGTCAAATCGAATAGAGAATACAATGTTCTTTAATATTTATAATAACATTAAATGTGAAAAAATGATATTTAACATCGTTTTTTCAAGAAAAACTGTTAAAATCTTCAAATGAGAGCACTTCCGGTTGACCAATTATAACCAAAATCTAATCAGCTCTTCATATGGATGCAACGAAGAGGAATACGAAAGAATTATAATTTTTGGAGTTGTAGTATTAGAGTTATCGCAGACGAAAATTTTGTTACACACACACACACACACACATCCACACACACACACATCCACACACACACACACACACACACACACACACACACACACACACATACAGACATCATCGTAAAAATAGTAAAATCGTATTCTAGGGTCCTTAAAACGTGCTTATTCATTAAAAACTCACCACCGAATTTTTTGACCAGACAATACCTTCCTTACCTAAAGGTGACGTAAGGTAAAAATAATATAAGTATGAAGCGGGCAGGATTTGAACTCAAATAATTATTACGATACCTTGATCTAACCAATTCATCTGCAGAATACGTTTCCATGATTACTGTTTTTAATAAATTATAAGTAATAACTGTCAAACTGCATTATATTTTTGCAAATATTTCAATAATAAGCCATTAAATTAGGAGTATTTAGATACTCTTCGACGCCAAATTAAATATTCTATCCAACCATATCAAAAGCTATTCTTGCGGAACAGATTATAATTATAAAAAACTATTTTCCCATATTAAACGCTTATGTCATGGTTTTCAGTATTGACACTGAATATATATATATATATATATATATATATATATATATATATATATAAACAGAGTGTCTTACGACTCGCGCCCCAGACGAAACTGACACTTGCCGACGACAATAGGTTGCCAACAAATAGAAGAAAATAATTTGTGGCTGCTTGCATAACGGAGTTACAAGACTTTTTAATCCACCAATCCCGGAAGGATATCTTGAGGTGTGATGATATTACAAAATAAAACTGGTTGCTAGGTTTTAAAAATACTACTAGTGAGTTACAAAATTTGTTTGACTTACTGTAATTTTGACACTTTAGAGTTGACTTTTCACTGTCAACAAATTTAGGTAAGCAAAGGGGTCATCCGAGATCATCATTTACATCGTACAGTGTAATGTGTTGTAGCAGCTGTGTAAAATGTGTTAAACGAAAATATTGTCAATTGATCTGGCATAACTTGACCGCTCTCATGCATCCTTGCGATGGCTCTCAATATCACTTTATGATCCACAAGATTTCTATCCAGAAAACGTTCCGAATAGACTCGTGCTGCCTCTCTGGCGTTACGTCCACATTCTTCGAAAATTATAATCATTTCTAAGTAATCAGCGGCTGAATACATGGTAAGAATTTGCCTTTTTTATTCACCTTGTCAAATTTAATTTGACACTGACATTATTCGAAAACTACAGTCGCCCACACATTTTAAAGAAGATTTGATTTGTATAAAACCATAGTAACGTAAAATTATGTCAAACACACGTTAATGGCGTAGGTCTCTGATTGGTCAATTTTATGACGTCTTTTCTCGAATATCTTTTAAGCTAGATTTTTTTTCTTCAAAATTACACATCCGCGGGCTTTCTCGTGTTTCCTTATTTGCTCTGGGGTGCGAGTTGTGAGACAACATATATATATATATATATATATATATATATATATATATATATATATATATATATCTATATATATATATATATATATATATATATATATATATATATATATATATATATAGATGCGGAAAGTACTCGCGACTGTGTCGAGTAGTTAAGAAAACAACGGGAATGCAGTCTAGGAGTACTCTACACTTGATCACAACAATTTTTAATTTTCATTCTTTACATTTCCTCGTTTGTATTAAAAATTATTAAAATTTTAAATTTAAAGCAATATTTTCGCGCCGTCCCTCTGGCGACATTTTGGTTAAGTGAATATCTTCTTCGTATTACCATTTAATCCCAAAATGCTGACAAAACAATTTTAAAGTTACAAATCAGTACAAACAAGTTCTTAATTAAAGCAGAATTAATGTCATATGTATAATAGTTTTTATAAAACACACTGTGATAAAAAGTAAATTATTTAGTCAAAATTTTACACTGTGATATTTTGATAATACTTTACTTACTGTTATTAAAAATGTTACAAGAACAAAACTGAAAATTTTTTTTTATTTCTTTCTCCAAAAAACGGTGTACACCGTAGATATAATTTTTAGTACTTAATCTCACACAATGTAAGTAACAAATTTTTAAAACACAAAATTGTAATTTATTTGTAATAAATATAACATATTTTAGAACCCTGAGGATGGTTAAAATAAATAACCGAAAGCTTGGTTAAGTGTAAAGAGTGACAATTATTTACTAGAGCTTAACATACTCCTAGACTGCATTCCCGCTATTTGTTTTCTTAAATATATATATATATATATATATATATATATATATATATATATATATATATATATATAATTAGATGTTATTCTTTTTAAAAATATTCTGCTTAAACTAATGGTAAATGTAATAGAGGAAAAATGAAAAATGATAATTGATATAATCAACTTAATCTTTAAAACACTTTTTTGTTTACAACGAACAGCAATACCAACAAAAATTTGGTTGTGCAATAGGTAGTATTATCAGTCCAGTTATTAGTAGACACGTTGCGGATTGGATTCTGGATCAATATGTTCTCCAACTTCCCGTTGAACTTCCTTTCATTTATAAATACGTAGACGATATAATATGTGTTGTGCCAAGTGATAAAATAGAGACAACGTTACAAATATTTAGCAGCGTTAACGACAATATACAATTTACCGTTGAAAAAGAATCACTAAATATCGTTCCATTTTTGGACACTAAGGTGATCAGACAAGATAACCAAACCGTTATATTGGATTGGCATCAAAAACCGACATCGTCAGGAAAATATCTCAACTATCACTCAGTTCACACACATCGAACCAAAATTAACTTAGTATTAGGTCTAAAAACAGAATTAAACAAATCTGTCATCAAACGGTACGAGGTCAGCGCTCGAACGCTTGAAGAACATACTGATCGAAAATGCCTACCCTAAACCCGACTCAAGAGATTATTATGCAATACTAATTCACGTAACACGGTGCAAATTCATGATAACAATGAACGTAAACACTATATCTCATTTCCGAATATATCAAATTTAACTAATGATTCGATACATTTGTTTAAGGACGGTAAACATCTAATTTTCGCTACAAAAATTTGAAAACTAAGTAAGAGAGATGGCACCAACAATATTTGTGCTCTAACAGCTTTTGTTCAAAATACACAGCATTTTGTAAATTACGATGAAATAACCATTTTTGAATTTGAAATTAATTAACTTTTTCATTCATATTTACAACGCTTTTTTATACATGCATTCTTAACAAAATTTTAAAAAGATCGATGTTTCTACGACTGTTAATTCTCCAATTTAATTTTAAAGTTAAACATATTTGTAAGTATTATAACTTTCAACATGTAAAACACAAGTTATACAACACAAATGAACATTTTAGTATACCCTGATGAAGTTGCAAAAAACGAGTAACAAAATATTGGAACTTTAAATATATTAACAATTACATGGGTAAATAATTTAATCCCTGCCAATCACCGCCGAGAAATCCATTACTTTACTTTATCATTCAACAAGTACGGCATTACTTCCTCCTAACAATGGAAACTAATATATTTAATTTTTTTATTGTATGCGTTGTCGAACGGTGTCTCTTTCCTGAGCATCGGTGGGTTCATACTGTCATCATATGTACTGTTTCATTAGCAGGAAAGGCATCTATTAGATTGGGATTCGGTGGTCGTGCGCTGTGGATAATTCGCCTACTCGTTCGTTGGTATTTTGGTAAATATTCTTTTAATCCTTATTATTAAGTACTTGGCGTACTATGCGACCGGTTTCCAATAGTGCTGCTTTATGCATTGTAACATATGTATCGTATGTCTTGTAGTAATTTTCTTAGTGTGGTTGGGATCACTCTTGTTTTTCCTACTATTATCTGTATTATTTTAACTTCATTGACATGCCAGATTTCTCTAATTTCTATTGCTAACGCTGCGTATTTTCCAACTCTATATTTTCTAGTTCTTTTGAGATTTGTTACGTGAGGTATAGCGATAATAATAAGATATCAGGTCTATTGTGTTTTACTGGATGGTCGGTAATTACTTGTCGGTCTCAATACAGTTTGTCAATCTGGGTTTCTATAACTTTTTCTGGTTCGTACTTGTTTTGAAGTGTGTTTATAGTTTCATTCTTTATCCTAGCAGCAAGCAATTGGTATATGATTTTTGCAACTTTGTTGTGCCTCTTGATATATTTTTTTTTTTGCAGTATTATACTGCTGTATTCCTTGGTATCGATACAACCCGTGTTTATCTAGGTGGATGATGGTCTCTTTATTAATCGTTGTGTATTCTTCCACTTTGTTCCATTTTCCATTTTTCATGCCGGTGGTTTTGCAGTTGTCTATGCCAAATTGCATACGTACATCTTGACTGAATTTTTCGACTTTCTGAATAAGTTTATTAAGATTTTTCTTAGAGTTAGCGAAGATTTTTATGGCGTCCATGTACATTAGATGTGTTGTTTGCTCCTTAGATCCATAAAGTGTGTACCGGTATGAATTGTTGTTTAGTATTTTTGATAAGGGGTTTAGTGCTGGACAGAACCAGACAGCACCGAGGGAATCTCTCTGGAAGATGCCTCTTTTGATTTTAATACGTCTGATAGTCGGTTTCATTCTGTCGAATATATTTATCTCCCACTTATTCATTAAGATTTCTATCAAACGAATTATGTAAGAATGGATCTTGTATATCTATGATTTATATTAACCAGTCATGTGGTATACTATCGAAGGCATATTTGTAATCAATATATCCCATATATAGATCTTTATGTTTATTTTTTACTGTCTCAGTTATTATAGCGTCTATTGTGTGCTGGTCCTTACATCCTTTTGTGTTATTTTTACTTTCTTTTTGTTCTTCTGCAAGTACTTTTTTGTTTTTTAGGTTTTTGTAAAATTTTTGGGTAAGTACTGAGGTTAATATTTTATATGCAGTTGGTAGACATGTAATCGGTCTGTACATTAACGGATCTTCGCTTGGTGTAGGGAAGTAATACCAGATGTTAGAAAGGTAGAAATTTCTCTGGGAATTGTTATATGTGAATACTCGTGCGAGTTGACTGCGTGTGCTCCAGAACTTTTTCCACCAGAAATTGTATATTTTATCATGTCCTGCAGCTTTCCATTTAGGTGTTAGTTTTATTACTTCTTGTATATTTTCGGTTGTTATATCCCATTCTGCTATAACTTCAATTTTGTCTTTAGCTTGGTTTTCCTATTTTAACCAATCTCCTCTGTTACTGAAAGTAGTTAGGGTAGATTAGATGTCTTCCCAAAATTCTTAAAAAATTTGTGTGTCCGGTGTTATGACTTATTCTGTTTCCGTCAGGTTAATTTTTGGTTTTTAGATTCCTATAAAAGTTTTTCTGATTAGTTGTGCAGGTGCTGTTTTGAGATCTTCTTTTATGACTTTCTTTGAATCTTCCTAGTCGGTTTGCTTTGACGGCAAGTTTCTGCTTTAGAAGATTCTGTTACTGTGTTTTCTTTATTTTTGTATTTGTTGATGATGTTCGTAGCTTTCTTAAGGACTTTTGAGGTTAATTTGTCCTTGCGGGTTTGAGAAATGATCCTAATTTCTTTTCTTAGTGCCTCAATTGTGTTTCTCAGTCCCCTTTCCCATGGTAGTTGCATATTTATGCCGTTTTTTGTGTTGTTTATGTGCGTTATTTTTTGTTTATTTATTGTGACTGTTGTTGCGGCTCCTATGTATACCATATCAATTATGTCTGTTATATTGGGCGAGGGTGACAATTTTGATGATATTAATTCATCACTTATTTTAATTACAATTTTGTTTTATTGTGTTTCTGATGCGGTAAGTATGGTTTGTTTGCGGGTTATATTCCATGGAAGAGGGGAGATTTTCATCATAAGTACCGGTAACTTTTTGACGTAAAATTGAGCTATGATCGTCATTGCTGGTAAGTATGCTACTCGTGCTGTGTCTAATGGTAACATCTACTTCGTTTATATTTTCTGGATCTGGTATTCCGAGTTCAGCTCGTACTTCTCGTTGGATTTCTTCTACGGTGTTTGCGTCTAGTCAAGTTGAATATAAAAAATTGTACTTATTTGATGGAACAAATTACAGTAAAAGAAAATATAGTTTAGACGTTATTTTGGATCAACATGACCAGTTAAAATTTGCTTTGAGCAATATTTAGGAAATTTTGGAAGCTGAAGGAAAGGGTACACCACTTCAGGATGCAATTGAAGAAGCAAACAGGAAGAAATACGTTGAAGTCTTGACAAAACAACAGAAAAAAAGCAAAATCAATGATTATCAATCGACTCGCTGATAGTCATTTAGAATATGCAAAAGACTTAAAAAGTCCTAAAAATATTTTGCAATTGAAACTTACGGAAACTGAATCAATAGAAAAATTTTTATTCGAATTTGTAAAAACGATTAAGGAGTTGAAGTCTGTAGGAGGAAAAAGAGAAAAAGAAACTTTTATATGTCAACTGTTGTTGTCTTTACCTAAATCTTATGATGCATTGATAACAGATGCCTGCATAACTCATAATATACAAAGCAGATTGGCACACCCAGAAATGGGTAATAAGCCGTGATGATATATTTTATTTATTTTATAATTCATCTAATGAAAATGTTAGAAAACAAACTCAAGCCGATATTTGGTATGATATAAAACCAGATTTGTCGTAACCCGGGGTATTTGGATGCAAAGCGCATACTCATGTCCCATACCAAATGCGCAAAAAGCTTGATTCAAAATCCGAGTTTGGTATTTTTGTAGGATATTCAAATAATGGTTACAGAATTTGGAATCCATAAAGGAAAAAAATTTAATGTTCAAGAGATGATTTTGATGAAAAGCCTAAAAAGGAAAAAAAATGTTTCTACTAATACAAAACGAAGAACTGGAAAATAATATAAAGAGTAGTCAAATGGAAGAATACAAACGGTTGAATGAACAAGAACCTGCTAAATCTAAAGATATAGATGTAGAACCAGAAAGAATAACAGAAGAAATAGAAAGAGAACAAGAACAAAGAGTAAAAGAAGTCGAAAACCTCCAGTATGGATGAGTGAGTACATATAATATTTTGATCTATATACTAATTCTGAATTTAACGCACCTAGCGATATCAGTGCAATAGCTGACTCAGAAGACTGAAAAAAGGCAGTTAAAAATAAATTGTCATCTTTGGAAGGAAATAAAAGCTGGGAACCTTGCAAAATAAAAGGAATACTGATGGTTAAATCGATCGGTACAAATCTCGTCTTGAGGTAAAATAATTTATACAAACGAAGGGTTTGGGCTATAATGAGACTTTCGCACCAGTAGCAAGAATGACAACAATTAGAACTGTGTTAGCAGTTTCTAGTCATCATTGTATATCTTTACGGAAAATGGATGCAATAACTGCATTTTTGCAAAGATATTTACAGGAAGAAATTTATATTAAAATTGCAGATGGGTATAACGTAAGAAAAGAAGATTTAAATGAAGTTTGTGGATTGAAAAAACTGGGATTTTAAAAGATGTGAAAGTGATCATTGTTTATATGTTAATAGAATAAAAAATCAAGTTATTTATTTATTATTGCGTGTGTATGATAATATTTTAGCGTGCAAAGATATGAAAAATATTCATGAAGTGGAACAAAATCTTCAGAAACAAATTAAAATGTCTGCCGTATTAATTATTATTAATAATAGATAGATCAATGGTACTAAGTCAGTGTCATTATATTGAAAATATATTGAAGAAGTACAATATGTAAGATTGTAATCCGGTAACAACTCCCTTGGAAACAAATTTACAATTATCCACTGAAACTGAAAATGAACAGCTTACAAAATCGCCATACAGAGAGCTGATAGGTACTTATTGTATTTTATGTTAGGTACAAGGCCAGATCTAAGCTCTGCAATAAATTTACTTAGCCAATTTCAAAATGGAGCAACCGATACCTTTTGGAAACACTTCAAAACAACACTACGTTATTTAAAATACACTAAATATTCTGTACTGGTTTACAAAAAGGGTGAGTCTAAAGATCCGTGAAGTTGGCGCTTCAAAACCATTATTTTTGAAGTAAATATACATCAAAATATTGTACTTATTATTTACAATTATGTGCAATAAAAATTAAATTTTGTACGTTTTCAGTTAACCATCTGTTGGATCTTTTGTTGTATGATTTCTTGGATTTCCTCCATGTCATACACGTGATCTTGTAGTATTTGTGCATTCGTTTTCAGTTCCTTTGGCAAATAGAATTTCCCAAATATTGTTTCGAAGGGTGTCAATCCAGTGATTGATTGTTTTGTAATATTATAAGCGATGATGGATTTTTCTATAAGGTCGTCAAGTTTCTTATTTGTGTTATCTTTGTTATTTAAAATACGTAAGTGTTCAATTATGGTGGAATGAAATCTTTCTACGGCTTTTGATTTGGGGTTGTCGACACAGGTAATGTGTAGTTTAATGTCATATAGTTTGCAGAATTGGTATACGTTTTCATTCTTAAATTCTGGTCCGTTATCTGCGACTATTGTTTTTGGAATGGGGTACCGTGTAAAATGTTCTTTAAAGATTCTAATAACTTCTAATAAACTATTGTTATGCATTTTGTACAGTGATCCATATTTTGTAAATTGATCGAATTGTGACAAATATTTTACTTTGTTTAGGGATAGGTAGGGTAGGTGTTAGGTTATCTAGTATCTGCATTGTTTTTCTAGCGTATTTATTTGTTTTGCAAATTTCACAATTATTAATGACGTCTTGAATATGTTTAAGCATGTTAGGCCAATAATATGATTTTTTTAATTCTCTAATAGTTGCGAGTATTCCGCGGTAGTTCGTATAACCGTTATGGTAGTCAGTTATTATTTGTGTTTGTTCTTCTTTATCAAATACGTCTTTTACAAATTGGTTTACAGCTATTATGTTAATGGTGTTGGATTCGAAGTGTTCTTGTAATAATTTTGAAACGTTTTTGTCTAAGTTATCATAAAATATTGCGTAATATTTTATTTTTGGTACTATGTATCCTATGAGAAATTGTAAAAGTTCTTCATATAGATTTTCTTGCCTGACTGATACGTATATTCTTTGTTTTGTTTCCTTAGAGAATTTGAGATTTTCTATTTTAATTCCGTTTTCGTTGTCAATTTTGAAGATTAGTTGATTTTGTGTGACATTTATTCTATTGTCTAAATATTTTATCCCGTTGATAATGTTTTCGTTATCGCTATGTATTGTCGCGTTTGTGTCATTGTCCTCTGGTGTTTCGATGGGGTTTGTTATCTCGTCTGACGTCATAGAAAGAATTTGGGGTCGTTCGTAGAAATTAATTTGTATGTTGGTTTCCGAAAATATACTGTTTAAATATTTTAGTAACTCTCGCTTTTCTAGTTTGTCTAAGCTGCATGACAGATAGGGGACATTTAGTTCAAAAGTATCATTCTTGATTAAATAATCTCGCAATTCTTTTAGTGTCTGTTCTAGTCTTTTCTTATCTACGTTTTGTTCATAATTTTCTTTTGTTATCAGGTGAATTATTTGTTTTCCTTGACTTCCCTGTATTGTGAGATTTCGGGTGGTTCTATGATCTTTACAGAAGTTTTTGCTATCAAATTTGTCATCTATCTGTTTAGCTAATCCTTTACCGAAATGTAAATCGTTAGATATGCAGTGCGCGAATAATTTTAAATCGGTGACATCACCTGTCATCTTATTAATGTTAAAGTTTTTGTGTTGTCTCGACAGAAAATTGGCAATTTTATTCGTTTTTCCAGGTATATATTCAATTTTGAAATTATATTCTGATAAATCTATTTTCCATCTCAGTAGTTTTTGGTTGTTGTTTTTCATATTAAACAACCAATATAAGTGGTCGATGATCGGTTCGCATTATAAATTTATGTCCGTATAAGTAAGTTCTAAAATTTGTTATGGCCCAAACTATAGCTTTAAGTTCTTTCTCTATAGTGCTATAGTTTGCTTCTGCACTGTTAAAAGTTTTTGACGCATAGGCTATTGGTTTTTCTACACCGTTTTCTCTTTGTCATAGAACGGCGCCCATTACAAAGTCTGAGGCGTCAGTTGTCAAATAGAATTTTTCTTTAAAATTTGGAAAGGTTGAGATAGGAGGGTTACATATTAATTTTTAACTATCTTCGAATGCTCTCTGGTATTCTGGTTTTGTTATATCAATTGTTTTTCTTTCTTTAAGCATTCTGTGAATGGTTTTGTGAATTTATAAAAGTTTGGTATAAATCGATGGTACCATGAGAGTTTACCAAGATATTATTTAATTTCTTTTACTGTTTTTGGTATTTTTAATTTCTCTATTGCTTCTATCTTTTTAAAGTTTGTTTTAAGACCCTTTTCACATATTACGAATCCTAAATATTCTACTTCGGTTTTCAAAAATTCCGATTTGTCTAATTGTACCTTAAGGTTTGCTTCGCGTAATTTTTGAAAAATTTTCTTCACGTTATTCAAATGGTCTTCGATTGTTTTTCTGAAAATTATAATATCGTCCACATATATGAGACATATTTGCCCTATATACTCATTTAAAGCATTATTCATAGCTCTCTGAAATGTTGCTGGTGCGTTTATTAATCCAAATGGCATTCGTTTGTATTGAAAATGTCCTTGTTCAGTAGAGAAAGCGGTTTTTCCTCTATCTTTTGGGTCTATTTTGATTTGGTGAAATCCAGATGTCAAATCGAGGGTTGTAAAGAGTTTTGGTTTTCCTATTTGATCTATCAATGTATCAATATTGGGTAATGGATATTTGTCTTCGCGGGTTTTCTGATTAATTTTGCGAAAATCGATTACGAGTCTCGTTTTTCTGTCACCCGAGGCGTCTGATTTTTTATCTACTATCCAAATAGGTGAATTATAGGGGCTCCTAGAAGGTTGAAGTATATCCTCTTCTAATAATTCTTTAATGTGTTGTGCAATGTCGTTTTGATAAAATTGTCGTGGTCTATAGTTTTAATTCAATTTTGTGTTGCGTTATTGAATTTTTGATAGTGTTTCGTTTTCTCTTGGAAAGATATCGTCGTACTGGTTTATTAGTTTATGTAATCTTGTTTTTGCTGTCTCCAAAAAATGTTCGTCTCTAATTGTAAGAAAATTTTGCTTATCGTTATCATTATTATTAAAATCAAAAGTTTTATTCATCATTATTAGTTTTTCATTTGCAAAATCGATTTAAACATTCAATTTCTTTAATATTTTTATTCCAAATATTACGTTACATTCTCGGTGGAATTCGTGTATGTAAAAATCAAAAGTATTATTTTTTATTTTCACCTGGACTTTTTCTTTTAGTGTTACTTTTCCTTTAGCGGTTCGGAATGTAATAGGTTTATTTTGGATTTGATAATTTTTTTGTTTTACTAATTGTGGATCTATTAAATTTATATCTGAGCCGGAATCTATGAGAATTTTGAAGTCGTTATAAGTAATAGTAGGGATGTTCGCAATACAAGATGTCATTACGTATTTTGGTCTGTGTGGCTGTCGTCGAGAAAATCCTCGTATTCGTTAATTTCTTCATTTATGTGTTCATTTTCTGTTAGGTTTTGAGTTTTGGGCTCATCATTACTATCTATATCTTCGTTAATATTAAAATTTTGTTTGGTTTGAGTAGACATGGGTGTTATGTTAGTCTTAGTCTGTTGAGACATGGGCTGTGGATTATAATTTCTACGTGTATGAACTGCATTATAAATGTTCTGTCGGGGTGCGAACGTTTGTGGTCTAGTAAAAGGCTGTTGTGTTCTTTGTTGTATAGTTATGGGTTTCTGGGGGAATTCCTGTCCGGGAAATTTCTTTAGAGGAGGTACAAATTGGAAATTGGATTTGCAGAGATTTTGAGTTTGGTTTTTTTTCAGTGGTGAAACGTGTAACATATAATTAAATTTGTTATTTAATAAGTTTTCACATTCCTCTAGAGTGTTTGGGCTCTAATTAATAAATGATCTTCTTACTTGAATCGGTAATAATTCAACAAAGTGATGGATGATCACCTTTTGTGTTTCACTTATATGGTATTTTATTTTTTCTTTATCTTCAGTTGTCGCTTGCACTTGTAGTTTAATTTTATAAAGATTGAATTTTTGAATTTGAGGTTAGGTATGTTTTTAATTCTGTCCAGTCATTGAAATTATTTCTGGCTAAAATTTGTTGTGCTCCATCGAGCATTTTGGATTTAAATAGTCGAAATGTGTAATCTTTCTGAACGGAGGATAGCTGGTATTGTTAGAGAATAGCAGCTACATCGTCACATTCTTTTACGAATACAGGTAAAATTTTGATATCTCCTTTATATGTAGGAATGGGGTCGCAGAGTGTTTTAATGTCTGCTAAACTAATGTTAGCCATTATTACGGGTGATTCTGATAAGTTCAGATTATTTATAGAGTTTATTAAGATATCTTATTCCGTTTCGGATAGAAGGTTGAGATATTCAGCGTCTTCGGATATATCTGACAGATCGCTTGACATATATAATTATTTGTCTTGTGTACAGACCCACTTGACGGTATGACGTATGCTGACGTGCATTTTACGGGCTAGTCTTTGGAATCCTGAAGAGACGTGAACCTGCCTTCGGAGGGACAGCAAGTTTTCTTCGGTGGTGAACGTGAACCAGGAAACGTCGGTTGAACGATGTGGAACAGCAAGTTCTGAGGTTTTCTTTCTTCAATGAGACGGGTGGCCCTGTCTCTGATGTTTACTTCGTACTTGTAGCGTTGCGTTGTGACAAAAAAAGTTGTGTAGTGGTTAACACTCGTAGTATTGTCTTGTTGATTTTGTAGGTTCTTTGTGGATCAATTATATGAATATCTTGAATATTCTCGGTGTATAGAGAATAATAAAAGTTTCATTTTGATCCTACCGACTGCGCCAATTATGAAATAACTCAACTTGAACTTGAAAAAATAATTTTGTTTTTGCTTCTCGACGAATAGTACATAGCCTACGGCTAACAGATGTGCGTAAGTCCCACACTAACTTACGGCTGCCAGACATTGGCGCTAACAGAAAAGCATTACAAAAAAATTAGAGTATGCCAGTACAAAATGGAGAAAAGTATACTCGGCATAACGTGGAAAGACAGAATTCCCATAAAACAAATAAAAGAAAAATTAGAATCGACAGATATAACAACAACAATACGATCTTTAAAATGGAGCTGGGCTGGCCACGCTGCAAGAAAACAATTTGGATGGACAAGAGATATAACAGACTGGATCCCTAAACAAAATAAAAGAAACAAGGGAAGACAAAAGAAAAGATGGGAAGATGAAATAAGGAAAGTAGTACCATCAGTATGGAGCACACGAGCTAAAACAGAAACGAATGGCAAAAATTGGGAGAGGCCTTTGTCCAAAAGGGCATTAACCAACAATGTAATGAAATGTAAACATGTTCATAATTACTATTATACATATAAATAAATTAGTTTAATATTTAGGTCAATATTACACAAACTATTATATACTGATATTATATCTAAATATATATATATATATATATATATATATATATATATATATATATATATATATATATATTCTTTTTACCTTCCGTCACCTTTAGGTAAGGAAGGTATTGTCTTTGGTCAAAAAATTCGGTGGTGAGTTTTTAATAAATAAGCACGTTGTAGGGTCCATAGAATACGATTTTACTATATTTACGATGACGTCTGTATGTGTGTGTGTGTGTGTGTGTGTGTGTGTGTATGTGTGTATAACAAAATATTCGTCTACGATAACTATAATACTACAATTCCAAAAATTATAATTCCTTCGTATTACTCTTCGTTACATCCATTGTGAAGAGCTGTAATAGTGTTTCTTGAAAAACGATGTTATTTTAAATATTAAAGAACATTGTTTTCTCTGTACGATTCTGTAAGTCAGTAGTTCATTTTTAACCATTGGTTAAATTTTTTAACCAATCAAGTATGTTGACATATAACAAAAATAGGGATTTTTAGTTGTCAAATCAATATATATTGGATAAAAATTTTAACCAGTGGTTAAAAATTAACCACCGAGTTACAGAATAGAGCCCATAGAGTTATAAAATTATAAATAAATTAAATTTCATAAACTAGCCAGCTATGCTAGAAACAGATACTTTATTAAGAAAATTCTGATTGAAAGATGTCAGTGTCAAGAGCGATTAACATAGTCGTAATATATTTGTTATAATTTTATTCGAAATATAGGATCTTTTTGCTCGAAACTTTCTGTATGGAATTTGTATAAAATACATACAACTGTCGAAATGTAATGTACATACAAGAAATTAAGAATCTTTTGCAAGGAACTGTCTGTATGGATTTGATAGAAAATACATACGCATTTACGAAAATTTTATCGGTAGATACCGCATCTACAGAATGTATTCGAAAACACGAGTGGTAAAAATTTAACGTGTTCAAAAATCGTTTATTACCTACCAGTATCTCCGGTAGCTATAACCTGATAAAAAGCTGTTTACCGGTTACAATTCACCGGTAGAATTTTCGTAAATACTTCATATAACTGACGGAAGGTAATGTGCTGGCCACATCAATTTTTTTGTAAACGTTTTGGGAAATAAAGGCTTAATAATAATAATTAAGGATATCTATAAACCAGTAATACTTAAAATATTCCCTTCAAGTAAACCACCCATAAATTTGCGTATTTTTAGTAAAACATCTTTTTGTTCTATGATCAGTATGTCACATGGTATATAATCTGTCACATTTTTCGATCGCATTTAATTCAATAATTTCATTGTCTATGGATATGACTAGTATATAGTTTAATTCAAATCTGCATAAAATTATGTATAACTATAATAATAAAGAAAATAATTGCGATAGTCGGTTTCGCTGTTATACTTGTATATTAATTAATTTTTGATTAATAGTGTATTTAACCATTGCGAAGAAATAATCAATTATTATCGTTACATTTCGAATCAATTCGGATGATCTAGTCTAGCTATTCTTAATTCGGAGTTTGTTTTTCAGTTCAAATGAAGAACTATAGCAACACTACATAACATACCGTCATCCTAATAACATTTTCAAAATGTTTCATTATATATTGAAATAAAATTTATTTATATTTTTCTTTATTTTTGTATGTATTACTGATTAATTTGAGAAGAGAATGAAGTTTTAATAAAAATAATTGAAAATATACAGAGCTAGGCATATTACTTGCAAAATGTGATTGCATTACCATTACATTATTTTTCAGAAAAAGGCTCAGAAGCACACATTACACATTACGTTTTTACTGGGATAAAAGTAATGTAATTATCATTACAATTTATTTATAAATACATTACATATGAGTGGAATTTGATTTTATTATTTACGATTTTTATAATTAAAGTATTAAAACAAAAAAATATCACCAACAGCTTCAAATGATGATATTTATATGTATTTTTATAAATTTAAAATACAATGGGGCTGATGCTATTTGCCATTACCTTTAATTGAGTTGTAAAATTTATTGTTATTTTCATAATAATCCATATAATTTTAACTCGTGGTAAACACAATAAGATTGAAGTTAGATGTTAAATCATCAAAGAATATCATGCGTTTTACTTAAAACGTAATATTACTCGTATTCAAAAACTTACTTAGTAACTTTAATAATAGATGTTTGCTAACATTTAACTAGATGTAAAGAATGATAAAAACAACCCAACAGTAGTAATTCTAATGTAAAATTACTAATATTGTGAAAAAGTAATGCAAAATACTAAGACATAAATGTAATGAAAATAGCATTATAAAATTACTTATTCGAATAAAATCTTATTAAATTACATAATGTCCTTACAGGTAATACATTACTGCCCACCTTACAAAATATATACCTCACGCAAACAAAGCAGTTTCCCCTAGAATTATTACTAACTCGGGATTATTTAATTACAAGTAGCTTGAGATATTTAAAAATTTATTTATAGCTTACTAATTATACGAAATTCAACATCGCGTTTTCACCAATACTCCTAGAATTTTATATATTAAAAGATAATAATTTTTTAACAAAATCGGTAGAATACCCCATTATTCTTGTTATTTGTTAAGAAATTATTTTTATTTTATAGTTATTTTTTTAGAAACAATTAAATAAATATATTTTTTCTGTAACAACATTGACTACGTTTATCGCGACGTTTGAAGCCGCTTGAATTTAGTAAATCTCTTTTCAATGTTCGAAATAAACGTTTGAGATTAATATTAATTATGAATAACAGGCTTGGACTTATGAAACGGCTTGACTTCTGTCGAAATAAACAGTGAAGCTTCAAATAATGTAACAGCGCATGCGAACATCGGCAATATTTTCCAGTGTTACTATATTCATATCATTTGTTGGTTATTTGCATTTTACGTAATTTTTTAAAAAAGTCGGGACATAAGCTTAATGAAATTGTCCAAAAGCGAAATATTTGAAGTAATGAAGAAACATATATTTTTAAATGTTTTTGAAAGAGAAGACAAATAACAGCATGACAATTTTTAGATTTTGAGATTATATATTCAGCATGAAATTAGATCATATATCTCTCCCTGTCTGTCTGTATAATCTAGTACTATACTATCTTTTCTTAGTCGATACGAATTTAAAATAAAATTGAAAATAACTCAATCCTATTTTCAATCCGCTGAGATAAACCAATAGAATTTCTGAAGTCATAATATACTTGAAGCAGCTTGAATTGTTGAGATGAACGTGGTCATATATTAAGTATTATCAAATTGGCAACTAAAAATGAATGAAATAAAAAGCTTTATTTAAATAAATCCTTTTTTATTTTGAGCAGTTTATATATATATATATATATATATATATATATATATATATATATATATATATATATATATATATATATATATATAGCCCTGTTGTTAAGGGTGATATTTTGCCTCCACCCTGCATTTTGTGATGCAAGCAAGCCGTTTGGGTCATTTGTTACTGAGACTAAACCCTACCGATTATGAGATGTAGCCACCCGGAAATGCCCCGGAGGCACAAGTTATTGTGGCGCAGTTTTCTTAAAGTCGCCATGATGCGCAAACGATTGTATGTTCAAAGTTGAATTTTTCTAATAATAATAATAACAATGGAAAGGTCTTTGATGCTGCAGTGAAAAAAAAAATGTTTAGTTACATATAACGTATACATTTTCCTCTTGAAATTAGCACATTGTTTCTTTGAAGAAAATTTGGTTCCTTGGACGATTGCGCAAGAACGCTACGTCATACTAGAAAATAACTCAATTAAAAATTGTAGCGCGTTCAAAGAGCTATCGATATAGGGCTTAGTGGCGTGTCTGTGACTTTCAGAGGTCCACCGACACGAAAGTTTCTAAAGAGACACGTAAGTGAGCCGAGCCGCCCTGCGCAAGACAGACTATCGTTACGTCAATTGGAGCAAAGTGTTTAGTTTATATGTTGCTTGGACAACACTCTATCGATTAAGAAGTGTAGCCACCCGAAAAGGTTGCACAGGCTCTGTGTATTAAGGGTTGTATACTTCATTGGCGCGTTTTTGTGCAGTGGTGTGCAAACCATTGTGCCTACAGAGCTAATTTTATTTTAATATTACTTGTAATGATTAGGTCTTTGATGCTGCCGCGCAAGAAAAAAGAGTTTGGTTACATATAACGTATTCATGTTTCTCTTGAATTTAGCACATTGCGGTTTTTTGAAGAACATTTTGGCTTCCTTGGTCGATTGCGTAAGAACTCTACGTTATACTGGAAAATAACCAGAATAAAAGTTGTAGCGCATTCAAAGAGCTATCGATATAGGGTTCAGTGGCGTGTCTGTGTCTATCAGAGGCTCGCGACATGAAAGTTTCTAAAGGAAGGAGTAGGTGCACAGAGTCTCCCTGTGCGAGAGAAATCAATGATGTGTCAGTTCGAGTAGCCGTTTGGTTCATAAGTATCTGAGACTAAACCCTACCGATTAAAAGGTGTAGACATCCGGAAATGCCGCATAGACTTTGTATATTGCGGGTTGTATACCTCATTGGCGCGTCTTTTCTTATTAAAGTATGAGTGGTACGCAAACCATTGGACCTACATAGCAGTTTGTTTATATGCAGGGTGTAAATGAAATAAGTGCATTAAATTTAACCAGTAATGTAACTCGACGAGAGCAAAAATATTTCTTAATAACTTTTTCTCGAAATCGCATATTTTTTTAAGCATTTTTACCACCCCCTTAATTGACGAGTCGTTCCACGTATTTTTCTAATAAGTGAATGCAGTAGCAATAGCTATGAAAAATTTTGTTTTAGCAATTGACAGTTATGTCAGTTGTTGCAGTTATATTTTGACATTAGTAATAAACTTGTTTAACAGGTAAAATTCTGTCAAAATGCTTACGTTTACAAATAGCGAGTACACAGATATTGTAATTACTTACCTAAAGTTTATTTATTTATTCGTATCTTTACTAAATTTTAATTTGTGGTTGATATAAAGACAGTATTATAAAGTTGCCAGCGCATTTAGACGGAGCTTTTCCAAATCATCCTAATATTCGCACATTTGTTAATCTTCTACATCTTTATCACAATACGAAGTGTCACATATGACAATTTTAAATAAAGCAACAGTTGTATCTATATCATGTGCAAAAAGATCAATGGTTTCAGCAGACTTCGATTTTGGGAATGGCTCATAATGTTCATTAATGAGACTGAATTTACTTGGGAAGGTGTATTTATTATGCACAGACGAAAATTCTGTAAAAATTTTCTTTAAAAAATGTTTCAGCGGGAACAATAAATAGACGACTAATTATTGGTACTCATGTACCTCGTTTAAATGGACAAAAGTTTGAATAACGTATTTAAGCTATTATGATTTGTTGACGATAAATAATCATCTCATAACCTAGTAACTATGCTTTTGCTCTTCCTTCCCTCGTTCCTCCTTGTCATCCTCTATTCACAGGTGATTAAAGCCGGGTTTAATACACAACTTTATAATTTTGTTATCCAAAATTTAAATTTCTTTATTTTAAAAATTGTACTATTACGAATTAATTAATAAATGTTATATCCGTTGATTCGTTTATTAATTACTGTGACTGCAAGTGTAACTGATAACCGACAATTTTTGAGCTGTTTATATTCCACTTGAATACGGCAACAGCCATTTGTTCTCCATGGGCTCGCGCCAAAATATGCAGCAAATATTTAAAGAATTTTAGCTCAAAATCTAAAAGAAAAAAAAGTTATTAAGAAATATTGTTGCTCTCGTCGAGTTACATTACTGGTTAAATTTAATGCACTTATTTCATTTACACCCTGTATATATATATATATATATATATATATATATATATATATATATATATATATATATTAATTGTAATGATAAGGCCTTTGATGATGCAGTTCAAAAAGAAGTTTAATTACTTATAACGTATCCATTTTCCTCTTGAACAAAGCACATTGTGGTTTTTTGGAGAATATTTTGGCTTCCTTGGCCGATTTCGCAAGAACGCTACGTTATACCGGAAAACAATCGTAATAAAAGTTGTAGCGCGTTCCAAAAGCTATCAATATAGAGCTCAGAGGCGTATCTGTGGCTATCAGAGGCCCGCCGACACGGAAAATTTGTTTCCTTGCGCGAGAGAGAATATTGTTGCATCAATTCGAGCAAACCGTTTGGTTTGTATGTTGGTGGGACCATACCCTTCCGATTATGAGGTATAGCCACCCGGAAATGCCACGCAGGCACTGTATATTGCGGGTTGTATATCTCATTGGCACGAGTTTTCTTATTAAAATCGCAGTGGTGCCCAAACCATTGAACCTAAAGAGCTGATATGTTTTTTGTATAAATTGTAATGAAAACGTCTTTGATACTGGAGTGCAAAAAATGAGTTTGGTTACATATGTCATATTCATTATCCTCTTGAACAGATCATTTTGTGGGCTTTTTTTGGAGAAAATTTTGGCGTCTTTGATCGATTTTGGTAGAACGCTACATTATACAAGAAAACAGCCCTTATAAAAGTTGTAGCGCGTTTAAAGAGCAAGTGATAGAGAGCTTAGCGGCGTGTCTGTGGCTATCAGCGGTCCGCCGACACAGAAGTTTCTAAAGGGACGCGTAGGTGCGCCGAGCCGCCCTGCTCGCTGAACGCTAGCAAATACATAGGCAAGAATATCATTCGTATGATTAAAGTAATGTTTGTTTTTTTCTTAATTAGTACACTTTCCACCACACAAACATAGATCAATGCACTTTAGATCTCTCTTGGTGCAGTTGCATCGTTGCCCGCCACATGCTTTCTTGCACTTGCACGCGCCAATAAGGTATACAACCCGCAATATACATTTCTTGCGCGGAATTTCCAGGTGGCTACATCTCTTATTTGGTAGGATGTAGTCTCACTAACATATAAACGAACCTGTTTGCTCCAAGTGACGTAAAAATGTTCTCTCTCGTACAGGGCGGCTCGGCGCACTTACGCGTCCCTTTAGAAACTTCCGTTTTGGCGGGCCGCTAATAGCCACAGACCCGCCACTAAGCTCTCTATCGATAGCTCTTTAAGCGCGCTACAACTTTTATAAGGGTTATTTTCTTGTATAACGTAACGTTCTAGCAAAATCGACCAAAGAAGCAAAAATTTTCTCAAAAAAACAACAATGTGCTCTGTTCAAGAGGAAAATGGATACGTTATAAGTAATGAAACTTCTTTTTTGCACTGCAGCATCAAAGGCCTTATCATTACAATTAATATATAAAAAAATAAGTTCTGTAGGTCCAATAGTTTGCGTACCACTGCGACTTTAATAAGAAAAGACAACCAGCAATATACAAAGCCTATGCGATATTTTCGGATGGCTACACCTTTTATATATATATATATACGGTTTGAAATAGTAAAGACACTCTTTTATCGCTTATTATTACAGATATGTACCTATCTTACTTATGGGACATCTTAATGAAAAGTTTATGATATATAATAAAATTTAAATATCCACTGCTGGTTTAACCGGAAATAGAATCAACTTTAAAATGTTAAATACAATCTTAATGTTTTTTGTCATGTATTCGAATTGCATTTAATAAAATAAAATATATGAAGGGCCAACTTCACGTAGCCCTTCATTATCGAATAAGATAAATTTTATATAGCGCATAATATTGTACATATTATGTACAATTATGTACACTTAACAAAATTTTGTACTACATTCATAATATTATAATTAATGGTTAAATATACGGAGGGCCAACTTCACGTTGCCCTTCATTAGCAAATAATGTCAATTTAGTACAGCGCATAATATTGTACATATTATGTACAGGTAATGTACGTGATAAACAAAAATTGTACTACATTCATTCAATTCACTAATTAATTATTAATACTTTATTAAGTATAAATTATTTTGATATGTAAATTTATAGAAGTATATACTTGCATTAATGTTTACGGAGTACATATTACTCGTATTTTATATTATTATTTAAATCATGTTTATTTTAAAAATGATGGAAATGTGAACTAGAAAAATATTTTTTAAAGAAGAATAACGACAGTGCAATCATATTTGATATTGTAGAAAATAGCAATGAAAAAGTAATTTTGTTGATTGAAGAATTTTGTTATATTAAATGTAATTTGAATGCGTGAGAAAAACATTAAGATTGTATGTATACTTTTTTATCTCTCGCTAAGAGAGGTATTGTATTCATGCTAAAAATCGCATATCCAGATTTTAGTGAATAAGCACATTTTAAGGTCCCTAGAATCCGACATTTTTACGATAATGTCCGTGTGTGTGTGTGTGTGTGTGTGTGTGTGTGTGTGTGTGTGTGTGTGCCTGTGTGTGGATTTGTGTGTGTGGATGTTGGATTTACGATTTCTCAAGTACTATAAGACTTAAGACATTTTTAACTCACGGATTCCTCAATCTAACAATAATGGGGAGAGTTGATTAAATTTTGGACACATTTGGACAACCGAAAGTAGTATTTACAAGAAAAAAATCATCTAAATATTATTTATCGAAAATTTATGTAAACACTTATATTAAAGAACGTTAAATTCTTTATTCGATATATTTTTTATGCGTACAACCAAGTAAAATATTTGGCGAGAGGTTATGTGCTGGCCACATCAGATTTTTATTTTATTAATTTTTAGTTGCCAATATGATAATACTTAATATAGTCTATAAATGCAGTAACAGAAAAAAAGATATTTCCTTAAATGTTTCTAAAAAATAAATATAAAATAAAATAATTGTATAACAAATAACGAGAATAATTTGACTAATTTTTTAAAAAAATTATCTGCTAATATATAAAATTCTAAGAGTATTGGTGAAAGCGCAAATTTTTAAATTCGAATTTGTAACCCACATATGAATATCTCAAAATACTTGTGAAGTAATAGTTCCGAGTTGGTTATGATTTTCAAATAGTTAGTTCTACGGGTATCTGCTTTGTTTTCAAGAGGTATAGACTTTCAATTATATTTATTAAATCTTCATTCGCTTACAAAATTAATTAGTAATGAATACAGACATAAAGAAGAATGTTTAAAATAAAACAAAAGGATTTTTAGAAAATTCGGAAATTTATGGATGGTTTACTTGAAGGGAATATTTTAATAACTACTGGTTTATAGATATTCTTAGTAATTGTATTTAAATTTATAACAATACAAATATATCGCGCGCAACAGAAAAAAACCTTGCAAAGGAATGTAATAGAAGTCCACTATGTCATGAGATCGCAGGAAATTATATGCACTATTTGCATTATATTTGCCCATATTAACATAGTTTTGCTCCTGTGACACAGTTGAACAAGTATATATTTTAAATATTAGGTATGATATTTAACAGTATTTAATTAATATTTTTGTGAATATGTATATTCTTACCCCACCCTAATCCTAAAAATTTCATAGAAAAGCAGAAAATTGCAAATGTCGGTGTGTAAAGTTGCATATATCTTGCATAAAAGATCAACTGTATAAACTAAGTTTTCAGCATTGTTTATTTATATTTTTACTACAATTATACTTAGTTTCTCTATTTCGGAATTGGAATGACACATTCTAGCACGCATTTTGATGTTCGAAGGATTTTCATTCTTAAACGATTTTTAGTGATATTTTGTTATATAAGACTGGCACGACTGCAATAAATACACTAAATATATATATATATATATATATATATATATATATATATATATATATATATATATGCAGTGGCCAGAATAAAAATAGTAAATCATTGGCAACAACGTAATAATTTTACGAAAAATTACTCTTCATAAAAATTGCCAAATATTTTAATAAAAAATAATTTAAAAGAAAGCCTCAACAGAAAAAATAGTATAAAACATACGTTACAGAAGGTAATTCAAGCATCTGTTCCTTCGTCCATTCGCTGCTTCGCGTCCGTCTGCGAATTTGGAACTCGTGATAGAATATGTTGCTTTCTGTAACTTATTTTTATACCATTCAATGGTACAATAAAATATAGCAACAATTTCTGATTTTTGGGAATTCATCCTACACGTCGTTAAATAATAGTAAATAATATATTGAGGTTAAAAAATGCTTAAGAATATACAGCCTTATATTAAATGTATAAAAAATAGACTTAAATAAAATCGATACTAAGTCAAATTTAGAACTACAAAAATATGACCTTAAACCATAAATTTAAATAGGGACAGAAATTAATTTGAACTAAATAGTAAAATCAAAATGTTAACTATTACCCCAGTAAAATAATTGATATACATTCCTTTAGAAAAATTTAAAAAAACGTCGGTGTGTGAGTTTCTGTCCATGAAGGAATGAACACATAAATGAACCCAAAACTTGATTTAGAAATTATAATAAACATGACTGCTTACATTTCCTTGACTTTTTATCAAGACCGAATTTTCAGCGTATCACCAGTGGAACCACACCGAATCGATATTGGCATTGACTTTGACAAGTGATAGCGATAGCTTCATGTCAAGGCAATACAAATTTGATACTATACCAGATCGTTATAGTAAAATCGACGTACTGTTCGGGTATTTTCGGAAAATATTTAAAGTATACAAATCATTCTAAAAACATCGGTGTGTATGTTGCTTCGCGCGTGCGCAATAGTGAAGCGACAGTTATTTAACTGTCAAAGAATCTATAAATTTGAAAGTTAATACTTACTGTACCTGGGTAAAATGCTACCAGCTAATATTTTATTGTTTCTATTAAAGAATTGAGCAGAATAGGTATAATAGAGTTTATTTGAACATTGAGAAGATACTAAAAATATAAATATGTCATAAACATATCAATCAGAAATCATATGAACAACTGAACAAATTAACTACTTGATTACTTTACATAAAAGTTAAGTTTACTAGATTTTCAAAATATTAACACTCTCCCTTAAACTTAACTTTCTGTAAAATAAACAATTACATTTAACTACATTATAGTCAGACCTAGCATTTCACACATTTTAATAAACTTACAGTTTGGCAAAGCTTTTGTGAATATATCAGCTATTTGATTATCACTGTTTACATACTAAATATTTAATTCACCTTTTTTGTATAATTCACGTATAAAATGAAACCTAATGTCTATATGTTTGGATCGTTGATGGAACTCCGGGTTCTTGACAACTTTAATTGCACTAATATTGTCTACGTTTAGTGCAGGGCGATTGACTTCTACTCCTATATCTTTGAACAGACGAACCAACCATACTATTTCTTTTGCTGCTGCCGCCGCCGCTACATACTCTACCTCTGTGGTAGACTGAGCAACACACTGCTGTTTCTTGCTTTGCCACACAATGGCTGCTCCACTGTACTTGCAAACGATACCACTCGTAGATTTTCTGGTTTCTTCATCACTGGCAAAGTCTGCGTCGCTGTAACACTCAAACGAATCTGTACCTTTATAATACAAACCTTTATTTTTTGTTCCATTTAGATATCTAAAAATTCTCTTGACTAGTTGCCAATGTGCTGAAGTTGGTTTATCTAGAGCTCTTGATGCAATACTGGTTGCAAAAGCAATGTTAGGACGAGACACCACTGTTAAATATATTAAAGCACCAACTGCTTCACGGTATGGAATTTTGCTTTCAATGATATCCGAACTGTGATATGTCCATCCTTTTTCAATGGGAGTGCAAACTGAATTTGACTCAATCATACTGAATTTTTGAAGAATTTTCCGACAATAGGCTGCTTGATTTATGAAGATTGTCTTATCTGGTTTCTGATGAATTTCAATACCCAAATAACTTGTCACGTGCTCTGTTATTCTTGCCTTAAATTCCTTCTGTAAATTCTGCAAAAAGTCTTTAGCATTCTCTTCATTAGATGCAACCACCAACCCATCATCAACATACAGTAATACAATAAGTTTCATACCATTTTCCAAACAAACGTACAAACAAGGATCAGCATAACTTTCTTTTAAACCATACCTGGTCAAAAAGTTTATAAAACATCTATTCATTCTATTCATCTCGGAGCCTGTTTCAAACCATACAAACTTTTCTGTAACTTGCAAACTTGTGCTGTACCATCTGAAAATCCCTCCGGTTGTTTCATATATATATATCTGCATCTATGTCTCCATATAGAAATGCCGTTTTTATGTCAAATTGTTTCAAAAATAATTTTTCAGTAACTGCTACACTTAATACTGACCGAATCGTCTCAAATCGTACAACAGGACTAAATGTTTCTTCATAATCAAATCCTGCTTGCTGTGAATAACCTTTTACCACGAGCCTTGCTTTATACCGTTCGATTGTGCCATCTGGATTACATTTTACTCGATATACCCAGCGATTGTCTATAATATTTTGATCAGGTTTACATTCAACTAGCTTCCATGTATTATTTTCAAGCAATGATTCCATTTCTTCATACATAGCTTTCTTCCATTCTTCTGCTTCAGGTGATTTTATTGCGTCATTGAAAGAATTTGGTTCATGATAAGAGAGCATAGCTGCCCACTGATCAAAATAATCAGGTTTGCTTAATTTTGATCTATCTCGTAGTTCTCTTTTCTGTTCATATTCTATTCTTTCTTTTCTTTCTTCATTTTGTAGTTCTCTTTTCTTTTCATATTCACTTCTTTCTTCATTTAGAATTTCTCTTTTCTCTTCATATTCACTTATTTCTTCATTTCTTCGTATTTCACTTTTCTCTTCATATTCACTTCTTTCTTCATCTTCACTTCTTTCTTCATTTTCATTCTTTCTTTCTACGTATTTACTGTTTCTTTCTTCACTTTTAAATACAACATTATGGCTTACTATAACATCCTTGATATCTGGAACATATACTCGATATGCAGAAATATCTTCACAATAGCCAACAAAATATCCCTTAATAGCTTTCTTGTCTAATTTTCTTCTTTTTTGTTGAGGAATATGCACAAAACATTCTGTACCAAAAACACGAAGATTATTAATTGATGGAATTTTATTGTGCCACAATTCAAAGGGACTTTTATCTTCAATATTTGTTGGGCCTGTTCTATTTAAAACGTATGCAGCTGTATTTACTGCTTCAGCCCACAAAGACGGAGGAAGCTCATTTTTAGAGTACAACATTGATCTCATTGCTTCCGTAATTATTCTATTCTCTGTCTCTGCTGTATCATTTTGTTCTGGTGTATAAGGAGCTACAACAACATGTTTAGTCCCCATTTCTTCAAGACACTCTTTTATCTCTTTATTAACATATTCTTTTCCGCCATCAGTACGGATTTCTTTCACATTTTCTCCAAATCGTGTTTTTATTTCATTCAAAAATATTATAAGTTTCTCTTTAACTTCAGATTTTTCTCGAATGAAATAAACTACGCGATATTTACTATAATCATCTTTGAACGTAACATAATAACGACGTTTACCTATGGACTCAACGTTTATTGGTCCACATACATCACTATGAATTAGTTCTCTTGGTTTGCTAGCTCGATTTATTCGTGTACCAAAACTCAATTTGTGACTCTTGCCATAAGCACAACCATCACAAAATTCTCCGTCGTCATTAACATTAATTTTAAATTTGTTTAAAACGAATTTAACATGTTTCTTATTTTGATGAGCAAGACGTTCATGCCACAATTGTAAAGACTTACAATTCAATGTCGTACAAACAGAGGGAGGTAAAACTACTTTTAAAAGAATCTTAAAGAGCTTACCAGCTTCAACTCCCATTGCAATTTCCTTACCATTTTTTGAAAATGAACAATGCTGCCCTTTACTTCTTACCATGAAGTCCACACCTCTAGATGCTGCAGCTTTCACAGAGAACAAATTCTGCTTGATTTTGGGAACATACAGCACATTATACAAAGTACCTGGCAACCATTTTCCACCAGCAAATGTCAAAATTTCAATATTTCCTTTACCTAGGACTTCTACCTGATCCCCATTTGCTACACGAATGACAGATGACATTTCAAATTTTTGAAAATAACTGAACCATTCTTGATTATGACACACATGGTCACTTGCGCCAGAATCTATCAGCCAATCTTCACTACTAACTTCACTAGCAGTGCCAACAAATGCTTGCTTGATACTCGTTGACTTTGCTTGATCCTTAACTATATTCTTCCTATTTAGACAATTCTTTTGTATGTGCCCTTTAGAACCGCACACAAAACAACCAGAACAATCTTTGCGAACATGGTCCGTTTTACCACAAGTAAAACAACGAATTATTTTATTTTTTTTGAAATCTTTGTTCTCTTCTATCAAATTTTCTATTTTCCTTATTATTTAATTTTGTCTTCGACAAAAGTGCCGTAACTTCAGCTTCATCTGCAGTTTCTTGTTTTTCTAAGCGAAGTTCTTCAGTTAACAACCGTGTTGTCAAATTTTCAAGAGTTCTTTTTGTTGAATCTGTTGAATCCCAAGCACTATGAAAATGATTGAATTTTGCGGGTAAAGTTGATAACACCCGCGCCAGAACCATTGAATCCGGTACACCAGCATTAAGTTTCTTTAATTTGTTTGCTAACGTTTCTATTTTTGAAATATGTTGCGAGATATTTCCTTCTGGATCCCATTTAAAATCAAAAAATTGTTTCTGGATCATTAGCACATTTTCTTCACTTTTCATGTCATATATGCTGTGTAATTTCGTCCACATTTCATACGCTCCTTCACAATTCATCAGAAATTGTAAGGGTTTTGATTCAACGCTTGTTACAATAAATCTTCTTGCTGTTTTATCTGACTTCTTCCATACTGCCATATTTTTCTCATAATTTTTCTCTTCTTCTTTTGGCATCTTCAGCGTTCCATCGCAGATATCTAGAAGGTCTTCACTATCTAATAAAATACGCATCACAAATTGCCATTGCTGCCAGTTGTCTGCACCGCGAAGTTTTTCAATTTTCTTTCTTTTTCACTCTCCATATTGGTGATTCGCTTTTAATATTCGTAAATACTCACTATTACCCGACAGTTCGCGAAAACAATGCCCGTAACGTACTTACAACATTAAAACGTCCAAATATAAAAGAAAAACCTCGAAACCGATAATTACAAAAGTCCTTACACTTGCCACGACAACTGCACCCGTTCAAATAAAATTATATACCAAAAGGAGTGCTGGGCCCATAACTTATTAAAGAATTGAGCAGAATAGGTATAGTAGAGTTTATTTGAACATTGAGAAGATACTAAAAATATGAATATGTCATAAACATATCAATCAGAAATCATATGAACAACTGAACAAATTAACTACTTGATTACTTTACATAAAAGTTAAGTTTACTAGATTTTCAAAATATTAACAGTTTCGTAGAAGTCAAGTGAGAGAAAGGCAACGAAGTTTAAAGGAATTTATTAAAATTAAATGCTTTTTCAATATTTATTTCGTCTTACAAAAAACTTAGTGTTAAATTTTATCAATGAACTAATTCCCCATATGGCTTTTAACAATAATTCAAAATATATACCACCCGAAATGAAAATTTTCACTGCTCTTTCATTTTAAGCAAATGAAAAATTAATTGGTAAAAGTTTTAACATATCAATGAGTCAACAGTCAAATTAAGATTAAATTATTATTTATGCAAAAAAAAAACATTTTCCTATGGAGTCATCGGTATGGGAAATATTTTATTATTGCCATTGCCGTAGGTGTACCGTTATTCGTTTTTGGTCCATCTAATAATTTATACTTTTTACTTGCAATACATAAATAACCTGATCAATATTATTTAATTTTGAGACGTAACTTATAAACACAACTATGAGGTTAGGAATCTTATTTTTAATTTTAAAGAAGAAAAAAATTCTTACTTTGTGTCAATCTTTTAATAATGTAGCAAAATTTGTCAACGTAAACACTATTTAACTTAATTTTAAAAAGATTTACAATAATTGCTACTCAAGCGACAACTTTCAACCACTTGACAGCATGTCAATGTAGATTATTTTTTGTCAATATCAATTACGTGTAGAACCGAAAAATTTCAAACTATGGTGGGGGGTACAAGAAAAGAGGGTAATATGTCAATGTCGATTCGGCGCGGTTGCACTACAGGTGTCTAATAGAACTTGAAAATAGCAGGAAACATAATTTAGATTATAATACAATATACGAGTAGTATGTACCCCGTAAACATCAATGAAGGTATATACCTCTATAAGTATTACATATCAAAATGATAATTTATACTTACATACATAAAATCACGCATGTCCAACTTAATGGGTTAGCACAAACCCGAAACAATAAAAATAATAACAAAAAAAATTACTCATTCTTTCAACAATATTCTTACTAACCGGACATCATACCTTACAACAAATATTCCTCGCTATTAACATACGTATTAATAATAAGTCAGTGGGTTATGAACGTAGTACAATATTATATTTAATGTGTACATTATTGTACATAATATGTACAATATTATACGCTGTATAAAATGACATTATTTGCTAATGAAGGGCTACGTGAAGTTGCCCCTCTATATATTTAATTATTAATTAGAATATTATACATGTAGTACAAAATTGTGTTTACTGTATACATAATTGTACGTAATATGTACAATATTATGCGCTATATAAAGTTTATCTCATTCGATAATGAAGGGCTACGTGAATTTGGCCCTCCATATGTTAAATTTTTAATTTTAGGATTATGACTGTAGTCCAAAATTTTGTTTAATACGTACATAATTGTACAGAATTATGTACAATATTATTGGCAACATAAAATTGATCTCATTTGTTATTGAAGGGCTACGTGCAGTTGGCCCTCCATTTTGACAAATTAATTATACGCTAACTAAAAACTTGCAAAATTAAATTTTTATTGCACATAAATGTACATAAGAGTACAATATTTTGATGTATATTTCTCTGAGGAATCAACTTTATGGACCTGAAGCTACATGGTTCAAGTCATTACTACGAGAAACGAATGTAGTAATACAAAATTCGATTGTTTTTAAAGAGGACAATCAATCTTGTATTGCTATTAAAAAAAAAAACGGACAAATCAACGACGTGTCATAAATATCTCCATAGAATGTGTCAACGAAAAATCAAGGATATGATGTATAGTTTTTGTTAAAAAGTAATTCAATTATTATTGTTATATAAAACTGTCATTTGTCAACTTTGAAAATATATTTAAAATAAAATTATTAATTCAAAGTGTTCTTCGGCATGTATTTATTTCTACGTGGATTGCTTGCGAGCAAATCAAGCAAATGCTAGACTTGCAAAGTCGTTCAATAAATTTTACTTCCGGTTTCTTGTTTTGTTGGGTTTATTGGATGCACCTACTATTTTACATGTCCTTGTTAGAATAAATACAATAATAGTTTATATCAAAGCAGCAGGCTTGTGCGTCTACGAGTAAATTACTTACATGCGTAAATAATTTAAAGAGTGATGTCAAATGAAAACAATGCGTAAACTATGTAAACTCTGTATATATTGCACATGCGCACTAGAAATTTTGCGAAATACACCTGATTTCTTAATCTGAGAGTCCAGTGAGTCAATGATTGAAATGAAAGGTAGAAAAACGAACGAAAAATTTTATAAGTTCAATTTGCCTTAAATACGAAGCACTATGCATGGTGTGTTTAAAAATGTTATCATCTCGACTTACAGATTATTTCATATTATCCAATAATTTTTCATACACAATACAAACAGCGTCTAAACAATTTTGTAATAACTACTCAAGAAAAAATTTAAATAAAAAAATATTTTATTCATTAATAAGTCCTTTTGTTTTATATTTTTACGTGATAGATGGAAGTCACGTTTTTTTTTTAAGTATGTACTATCAGCATACAATGTCAATTTTATACCAACAGATAGCAATCTAAAAGAACTGGTGATTTTCAGCCCAGCAACCAGTGTCACCTATTGGGTACAACGTAAAATACTAACTTGCTTCTTTATTTCAATAAAATGACATCGTATAATATTTTCAACGGCTCATTCATTTATACCTTGTGAATTAATCAGCAATAGTAATATATTTTTGTTCTTTCTTTAAGCTCAAGCGTAGACAATGTACAAATTTTAATACCCGTGTGAAAACAGCAACGGCAACGGTCAAAAGAGTGCAGCAACGAGTAATCTTAAGAGCACCGTTACAATAAGTCGTGCGCATACCCAGCAACGCCAGCAACGGAAAAAAGTATTGAGAACATACAATTTAAAATTACAAAAAACATAACTTAGATCATTATTTATATATGTTCAGTAGTACATCCGCATAACATAATGCAATCCCTATAGGGGGGTGCGAAAATTTATTTGTTGAAAGTAGCTAAAATCCTATATTTATACATTACATTTTATATAACTAATCAAATATAAAATGTACCAACTCAAAAATTAGTACGTATGCTCAGAACTACGTAAGAAATAAGACAAACCCAGCCTTATAGGGTTACATGCCGTAGGGAGTGTGGAAATGAATTTAATTGTTGAAACCAGCCAGACTCATATATTAAATTTTATATAACTAATCAAATACAAAATGTACCAACTCAAAAATTAGTACGTATGCTCACTACTACGTAAGAAATAAGACAAAACCACCCTTATAGGGTTACATGCCGTAGGGGTTGTGGAAATGAATTTATTTGTTGAAACCAGTCAGACATATATTAAATTTTATATAACTAATCAAATACAAAATGTACCAACTCAAAAATTAGTACGTATGCTCAGTACTAGGTAAGAAATAAGAAAAAACCACCCTTATAGGGTTACATGCCGTAGGGGTTGTGGAAATGAATTTATTTGTTGAAACCAGCCAGACTCATATATTAAATTTTATATAACTAATCAAATACAAAATGTACCAACTCAAAAATTAGTACGTATGCTCACTTCTACGTAAGAAATAAGACAAAAGCACCCTTATAGGGTTACATGCCGTAGGGGGTGTGGAAATGAATTTATTTGTTGAAACCAGTCAGACTCATATATTAAATTTTATATAACTAATCAAATACAAAATGTACCAACTCAAAAATTAGTACGTATGCTCACTACTACGTAAGAAATAAGACAAAACCACCCTTATAGGGTTACATGCCGTAGGGGGTGTGGAAATGAATTTATTTGTTGAAACCAGTCAGACTGATATTAAATTTTATATAACTAATCAAATACAAAATGTACCAACTCAAAAATTAGTACGTATGCTCAGTACTAGGTAAGAAATAAGAAAAAACCACCCTTATAGGGTTACATGCCGTAGGGGTTGTGGAAATGAATTTATTTGTTGAAACCAGCCAGACTCATATATTAAATTTTATATAACTAATCAAATACAAAATGTACCAACTCAAAAATTAGTACGTATGATCAGTACTAGGTAATAAATAAGACAAAACCACCCTTATAGGGTTACATGCCGTAGGGGGTGTGGAAATGGATTTATTTGTTGAAACCAGTCAGACTCATATTAAATTTTATATAACTAATCAAATACAAAATGTACCAACTCAAAAATTAGTACGTATGCTCACTACTACGTAAGAAATAAGAAAAAAACCATCCTTATAGGGTTACATGCCGTAGGGGGTGTGGAAATGAATTTATTTGTTGAAACCAGTCAGACTCATATATTAAATTTTATATAACTAATCAAATACAAAATGTACCAACTCAAAAATTAGTACGTATGCTCACTACTACGTAAGAAGTTGGTACATTTTGTATTTTATTAGTTATATAAAATTTAATATATGAGTCTGCCTGGTTTCAACAAATAAATTCATTTCCACACCCCCTACGGCATGTAACCCTATAAGGGTGGGTTTGTCTTATTTCTTACCTAGTACTGAGCATACGTACTAATTTTTGAGTTGGTACATTTTGTATTTGATTAGTTATACAAAATTTAATATATGAGTCTGGCTGGTTTCAACAAATAAATTCATTTCCACAACCCCTACGGCATGTAACCCTATAAGGGTGGTTTTTTTCTTATTTCTTACCTAGTACTGAGCATACGTAATAATTTTTGAGTTGGTACATTTTGTATTTGATTAGTTATATAAAATTTAATATATGAGTCTGACTGGTTTCAAAAAATAAATTCATTTTCACACCCCCTACGGCATGTAACCCTATAAGGGTGGTTTTGTCTTATTTCTTACGTAGTAGTGAGCATACGTACTAATTTTTGAGTTGGTACATTTTGTATTTGATTAGTTATATAAAATTTAATATATGAGTCTGACTGGTTTCAACAAATAAATTCATTTCCATATCCGCTACGGCATGTAACCCTATAAGGGTGGTTTTGTCTTATTTCTTACGTAGTACTGAGCATACGTACTAATTTTTGAGTTGGTACATTTTGTATTTGATTAGTTATATAAAATTTAATATATGAGTCTGACTGGTTTCAACAAATAAATTCATTTCCACACCCCCTACGGCATGTAACCCTATAAGGGTGGGTTTGTCTTATTTCTTACGTAGTAGTGAGCATACGTACTAATTTTTGAGTTGGTACATTTTGTATTTGATTAGTTATATAAAATTTAATATGAGTCTGACTGGTTTCAACAAATAAATTCATTTCCACACCCCCTACGGCATGTAACCCTATAAGGGTGGTTTTGTCTTATTTCTTACGTAGTAGTGAGCATACGTACTATTTTTTGAGTTGGTATATTTTGTATTTGATTAGTTATATAAAATTTAATATAAGAGTCTGTCTGGTTTCAACAAATAAATTCATTTCCACACCCGCTACGGCATGTAACCCTATAAGGGTGGGTTTGTCTTATTTCTTACGTAGTAGTGAGCATACGTACTAATTTTTGAGTTGGTACATTTTGTATTTGATTAGTTATATAAAATTTAATATATGAGTCTGCCTGGTTTCAACAAATAAATTCATTTCCACACCCCCTACGGCATGTAACCCTATAAGGGTGGGTTTGTCTTATTTCTTACGTAGTAGTGAGCATACGTACTAATTTTTGAGTTGGTACATTTTGTATTTGATTAATTATATAAAATTTAATATATGTCTGACTGGTTTCAACAAATAAATTCATTTCCACAACCCCTACGGCATGTAACCCTATAAGGGTGGTTTTGTCTTATTTCTTACGTAGTAGTGAGCATACGTTCTAATTTTTGAGTTGGTACATTTTGTATTTGATTAGTTATATAAAATTTAATATATGAGTCTGACTGGTTTCAGCAAATAAATTCATTTCCACACCCCCTACGGCATGTAACCCTATAAGGGTGGTTTTGTCTTATTTCTTACCTAGTACTGAGCATACGTACTAATTTTTGAGTTGGTACATTTTGTATTTGATTAGTTATACAAAATTTAATATATGAGTCTGGCTGGTTTCAACAAATAAATTCATTTCCACAACCCCTACGGCATGTAACCCTATAAGGGTGGTTTTGTCTTATTTCTTACGTAGTACTGAGCATACGTACTAATTTTTGAGTTGGTACATTTTGTATTTGATTAGTTATATAAAATTTAATATATGAGTCTGACTGGTTTCAACAAATAAATTCATTTCCACACCCCCTACGGCATGAAACCCTATAAGGGTGGGTTTGTCTTATTTCTTACGTAGTAGTGAGCATACGGACTAATTTTTGAGTTGGTACATTTTGTATTTGATTAGTTATATAAAATTTAATATATGTCTGACTGGTTTCAACAAATAAATTCATTTCCACAACCCCTACGGCATGTAACCCTATAAGGGTGGTTTTGTCTTATTTCTTACGTAGTAGTGAGCATACGTACTAATTTTTGAGTTGGTACATTTTGTATTTGAATAGTTATATAAAATTTAATATATGAGTCTGGCTGGTTTCAACAAATAAATTCATTTCCACACCCCCTACGGCATGTAACCCTATAAGGGTGGTTTTGTCTTATTTCTTACGTAGTTCTGAGCATACCTACTAATTTTTGAGTTGGTACATTTTATATTTGATTAGTTATATAAAATGTAATGTATAATTATAGGATTTTAGCTACTTTCAACAAATAAATTTTCGCACCTACCTATAGGGATTGCTTTATGTTATGCGGATGTACTACTGAACATATATAAATAATGATCTAAGTTAGGTTTTTTGTAATTTTAAATTGTATGTTCTCAATACTTTTTTCCGTTGCTGGCGTTGCTGGGTATGCGCACGACTTATTGTAACGGTGCTCTTAAGATTACTCGTTGCTGCACTCTTTTGACCGTTGCCGTTGCTGTTTTCACACGGGTAATTTTAATCACGTATACAACAACATTGCCTACGCGCAGACAAAGACGTATTTTACATAGCATAGATTATAGGCTGCAGAGCAGAGACCTGGCATTTAATAGGACTTTGAATGATTGTGAAGTGATCATGTGAATTTTGTATTTTTTCATCACTTTGTATTAGATTTTTCGAGGTGTTGTACACAATCCTATACAAATATATTGGTGTACATAAGATATATATATATATATATATATATATATATATATATATATATATATATATATATATATATATATATATATATATTACACTGTGCTATTTTTGTTCTGCTTTAGTATATATTTCTTTCATATGTACGAAATAAGTAGGTAGACAGAAACTTAGATATAATGGTTGAAAACATTCTCAAAGAATATTAAATTATATACGTCAATACGTATTCTCGTATACACATATCTCTATAATTAGTCCTAGTTTGCAAGTTTGCTAGGAAGTTGTACTGAATATTGGATTTAATACCTGATACATCAGATCAACATTAAGCCCCCTATGGTTGATATTATTGGTATTATTACATGAACATTGCATTTATGACTAATGCATAGTATTCACTTAATAGATCCAGAATATACAAAGTTATCACTAATTTTGAATTAGTCTATTATGTCTATAAATTCCCACTTGCAATATGGATCCCAGTCACATAATTATAGAGATTATACGCTTCAATTCCTTGTTGATATAAATAATATTAACCAATATGAGAGACAAAATTATATTTCACTATTAAATTAAATAATCGTATTTTGTTTTTTTGTTCTGATATTCCTCAGTAAAACATAGGGCATTCACAAATATTTTCCAGCCCTTTTTATCATTCATTTCCATTTCTTGGTCTTTGTCTTGTTATTTCAGCTTTTTGATGGATACATAATTGCTGCAAATTTTCATTGCATATTTTGTTTGGCCATGTAATATTCAGAACTCGTCTTCAGCGATTTATAAAGATTTGGATTTTAATATTTAGTTTTTTGGTGACTTTCTAAGTATTGTACATCGTAAACGTTTCTCTTGAATATTTTGAGCATTGCAGGTGTGTGTATCTTGCTACCATATGAGGTACATTTGCGTCAAAATTCCCCTTAATTTACTTATTCTAAATTCACGTCGGCTGCCACTCCTCAAATTTCTGTTATAACATTTCATAGATAAATTAATTTATCTACTAATTATGTGTTTAAATATAATTTTATTTATTTTTGCCTACTAAGATTTGTTATATATATATATATATATATATATATATATATATATATATATATATATATATATATATATATATATATATATATATATATACAGGGAATATATTTTCAAATGCAACATACAAAATTTTTAGTTTTGTATTATCAATACTAATTTTTAATAAATTAGCCTACATACGATTAACAAAAAATCAAAACTTTAATGTAGTACATCTTAACAAACTTTGGCTTACAAAAAGTCATAATTTTAATTTAATAAATGTTAAAAAATACCGCCGTTCACACTGAGGCAATATCCTAGTCGGTCGTAGAAAGAATTGACACCATTTGTGATGTGTTCTGCAGGTATCTTCTGTGCTGCAATACTATTTATAATTTTAAAATGGGAAAATATTCCATTGCTGTCATTTTTTAACAGTAGTGAGTAACCATGGAAGTGTTGAACTATATGTTACATTTTAAAATAAATATATATATATATATATATATATATATATATATATATATATATATATAAAATAAAAATTAATATATCATCACGGCATATTACCCATTGCTGGGTGTGCCAATCCGCTTTGTATGCAGATATCAGTAATGATGATGACATATTTCTACCGTTCGGGCGTTTACCAATATATATATATATATATATATATATATATATATATATATATATATATATATATGTGTGTGTGTGTGTGTATATATGTGTGCGCGCGTGCGTAAATAATTTGTGTGTATCCCCGAAAATTTTGCAACTTTGTATTTCTAATTTGTTCTAATATGTGAAGAAACCATTAGATTTTGGTGTAAATCAGATAACCGGAAATGGCACTTTACTTGAAGCTCAAAATATTTTTTCTTCGAAAAAAAATTAAAGATTATTAAATTTTCTACAGATTTGCATAAATACTTTTTCTATATATTTTATGTATAAATTTATAAAATTATGTGTCATTTAAATCCCGGAGCCTACGCTTTAAACAAACAGCAAACACATCTCTTTGGTTACACAGTTCATGTTAAAAATGTATGCAACTAACAGATAAATGTCACTGTCAATGAATTTGTCATTTCAAATTAATAATTGTAACGTTTTAAAAGGAAAATAATAAATAGAACGATAGTTATATGGAATCGATCTTAATACAGTTTCCAGCATATAACTAAATATGTAAGTATGTATATTTAAATTAACAAAAATTAAATAGCGGGAGGTATTGTGTTGGTCACATCAGATTTTTACCTCCCGTCATACCGTAGGTAAGGGAGGTAATGTTATCGGTCCAAAAATTCGAAGGTGAGTTTTTAGTGAATAAGCATGAATTAGGGTCCCTACAACACGTTTTTACTATTTTTACGGTGGTGTCTGTATGTGTGTGTATGACGATTTTTTCGTCCACGTTAACTCTTACAACAAACTTCCGAAAATTTCTATTTTCCGTATTTAAGTTTCTTACATTCATATAAAAAGTTGATTTTGGGTAAAATTGGACAACCGGAAGTGATACTTTACTTGAAGCCCATAACAGTTTTTAATGAAATATATTAAAATATAATCCAAAACTTTTCAATTTTAGTATTTAAGACTTTCATATCAAGGAGAATAATACATTGGATTTTGGCTAAAATTAATAAACCGGATGTGATACTTTACTTGAAGCTCTCAACAGATTTTCGTGAAAAATATATTGATATATTCCAAAACTTGTCAGATTTGGTATTTAAGACTTTTATATTAATGATTAGTTACGACATATTATCTTTTTTCTAAAATTGATAAACCGGAAGTAGTACTTTACAGAAAGCTATAGATTTTCTTAAAAACATATATTAAAACATGATCCAAAATTTATCAAATTTGGTATTTAAAACTCGTGTATAATTTGAAACAACATATTAGATTTTGACTATACTTATATGATAAACCGAAAGTGGTACTTATTTTGGAACTCTTAACAAATTTTCGAGGAAAAATATAATACAATATAATCCAAAATTTCGTATTACAGACTTTTCTATTTATTGGAATAATAAATTTGATTTTGTTTACAAACGATCAATCGGAAGTGATACTATACTTAAAGCTCATTGCCATTTTAAACATGGAATTGACGGGAGGTTATATACTGCCCACATTAGATTTTTTATTTTGTGCGTCGATCGTGCAAAAAATGTTAAGCATCACGAACGTTACGGAATTACCGAACTCAAACAAAATTTAAGTCTTCGCTACGCTCCTCTCCGGAACAATTGTCTTCTCGGTAAACTGACCTTACCGTTCTTAATACTTAATATACTGTTTTAACTCTATATTCACTTAATATGAAGTATAAAATGCAGTTAAATCATATAGAGAATAAATTATTCTTTAATATTTATAATAAAATTAAATGTGAAAATGATATTTAACATCGTTTTTTCAAGAAAAACTATTAAAATCTTCAATTGAGAGTACTTCTGGTTGACCAAAATTTAATCAGAACTTTCAATTAAAACTCACCACCGATTTTTTTGACAAAAGACAATACCTTCCTTACCTAAAGGTGACGGATGGTAAAAAGCAAGCGGAAGCATTCATAGCCTACCTACTTCGTAAATTTTATTAAAATTTTCTGATCCGTAATCCGTTTATTTAAAAAAAATATAGTCGGACATTAAACGGTCAATGCACCACGGGAGTTAAACGGTCAAAAATGCCTTCGGTCAACGTACTCACAGAGGCCCTCGGAAAGTACACTGATGATCTGAGGCATTATTGTCCTTATAACACCGTTGATATTTTAATTACAATTTGCACCTTAGGTCTTCGATGCTTTGTAGATCTCTGGAAAAATCATCCAGTGCCGTTGCTGTATAATATACTACCTACTTTATTGTATTATACAACAAGCGTATAATGATAGTTGTAACCTTTGCGGGCATGAGTTTTCTAGATTAGGTTAGGTTATGTGAAGGTATATTACAATTATTATTGAAAGCAGTTTTTTTTATTTTATTTATTTATTCGTATTTTTACTACATTTTAATTTGTGGTAGATATAACGACAGTGTTACGGAGTTGCCAACGCATTTAGACGGAGCGTTTCCAAATCATACTGTTCCTAATATTCGCATATATGTTAATCTTATACATCTTTATCACAATACGGAGTGTCACATATGACAATTTTTTAAAAAGCAACAGTTGTATCCATACCATGTTTAAAAAGTTCAATGTTTTCAGCACATAACAGACTTCAATTTTGGGAATGGCTCATAATGTTCATTAATGAGATTGAATTTACTTGAGAAGGTGTATTTATTATGCACAATACACATTTCGACAGACGAAAATGCTGTAAAAATTTTCATTAAAAAATGTTTGGGCGGGAACGATAAATGGATGACTAATTATTTTTGAGCTGCTTGTATCCCACTTGAATACGGTAGCAGCCATTTTTTCTCCATGGGCGGGTAACGAAATATGCAGTAAATCTTTAAAGAATTTTAACTCAAAACCTAAAAGATTTGGAAAAAAGTTATTAAGAAATATTGTTGCTCTCGTCGAGTTACATTACTGGTTAAATTTAATGCACTTATTTCATTTACACCCTATATATATATATATATATATATATATATATATATATATATATATATATATATATATATATATATATATATATATATATATATATATATATATATATATATATATACATATACACAGGATATTCAATTTAAGTGTTTCAATCTATCTCGAGAACCATACGAAGTCGGTTAAATTAGCAAACAATTTCTATATTATAAGACTGTTAAAATGAGCATTACAAAAAAGTTTTCAACCAGTGGTTCTCAAAATACTGAATTCAACTTTTTTTATTCGCCTGCCTATTCGATTCAGCATTTTTTTCTGAATACAACGATATAAAAGTTTTATACCCTTACATATTTTCTACTTGTGTTCCGCAAACTAGGAGGAAAAAGAAACGTTATCCTCCATGGTTTAATAAACAAATTATAAATGATATTAAAATAAAAGATAAATATCGTAAGCTTTTCAAGCTATATAATGATGATTCTTATTACACTGCTTTCAAAAATTTACGGACAAAGATAAAAACTGACTTAAAAGTTGCATTCAAAAGTTACATAGCAAACACTGAAATAAATATAGCCAGTGATCCTAAAAAAATCTGGACTGTTCTAGAGACATGTACTATAATGGTACATTGTATCAAGATTCTCCTTCCATAGTTCAAGGATTTGCTGATTTTTTTTCAAATCTGTTTCTATCCCGCCCACCGATATTGACTTTAATAGTATTTCACGTGAAGCCACCACCTTAAATCAAACACATATCGCAGTCATTGGTCAAGATGACATAAAATTAGCCATTAACAGTCTGAAAGTTTCTTGTTCCCCTGGTCCCGAAAACATACCGGCTTATATTCTAAAAGGGTGTCGTGATATATTTATTAATCCATTACATATCCTGTTTAATTTAACGATTTCCACGCATACTTTCCGGAAGCCTTAAAATCCTCATTAATATGTCCCATCTGTGATGTACATAATATATCTCACTATAGACCTATTTCTATACTATCTAACATTTCAAAATGTCTTGAGAAAATTTTATATAAATTCATTTATTCCAATGTAAGAAACGCAATTTCTCCTATTCAGCATGGTTTCACACAAGGCAAATCTACTACCACTAATATCATGCACTTTACTGATTTTACGTTAAATGCTATGAAAAATAATACCCAAGTTGATGTATATATTGATTTGGCCAAGGCTTTTGACACCGTAGATCATGGCATTTTGCTCTATAAGCTGCATCATCAATTTAATTTCTCCCCTGATCTCACACTCCTTATTCAATCATATCTTCATAATTGTAAACAGTATGTTCAAT
The DNA here is from genome assembly GCA_963082715.1 of Harpalus rubripes. Classification (NCBI taxonomy): domain Eukaryota; kingdom Metazoa; phylum Arthropoda; class Insecta; order Coleoptera; family Carabidae; genus Harpalus; species Harpalus rubripes. The sequence continues at coordinate 31,983,419 of OY720452.1, read as the reverse complement.
ACAACAATTCTAAATCTGATTGCTTTAGTCCTTCCTCTGGTGTCCCTCAAGGATCAAATCTTGGACCTTTATTGTTCATACTATTTATTAATAATATTGCTAAATGTTTGAATTACTCCAATTCGTTATTATATGCTGATGATTTAAAAATATTAAAAATAATCAATTCATATTCAGATTACATAAATTTTCAGTCTGATATTAACAACTTACTTGTTTGGTCTTCTTCCTAAAAATTACAGTTTAATATCAACAAATGTAAATCTATGACTTTCTCAATGAAACACAATACATTTAGCTATAGCTATAATATGAGTGGTATAAATTTGGATAAAGTTACTGAAATAAAGGATTTGGGTGTTATTTTCTACCCTAAGTTACTGTTTATTCCTCACATTAATTACATTCTAAACTGCTCGTACAGAAACTTAGGTTTTATAATTAGAAATTCACGTTGTTTTAACAATATATCTAGGCTAAAATCCTTGTTCTATTCATTTGTTAGATATAAACTTGAATACTGTTTTGTTATTTGGAATCCAGTTTACAACACTCATATTATGCAAATTGAACGTATACAAAGAAAATTTGTCAAGCTTTGCGCTCGTAAAATCTGTCATCCAATTGATCCAATATCATACAGTTATTCTCATACATTGGTACAATTTAACATTATGTCATTAGACAACAGACGGAAGTTGCTGTCCCGCTTGTATTCACATAAATTATTCATAACAAAATTGATGACATCCCTAGTTTGAATGATATAAATATTTCCATTCCTCGTATGCCTATCAGATCATTTAAACATCATTCTACCTTCACTAATGTTCCTGTAAAAACTAATTACGAATTTAGAGCTCCTATTAGAAGATTATGTTCTATCTTCAACACTCTAGAGCGGGAAATATATCTTGACATTTTCAATTTTTCGTACATCCGTCTCAAAAATACATTATGTTCACTTCTTATGTCATTGTAAATTTTTTTGGTTAGTTTTTTGTGTATTACTCTTGTTTTGGTAACCTTTATTTCGATACATTTTATCTTATATCTTATATCCAGTATTATGTTTTATTCATTCTGTCACGCTGAATTGTAATTATATGTATATCCAACCCTCAGTAATTGGGATACTTTGTATCCTGTTGAGTGGTTGTTAATTAATTAAATAAATAAATAACGTAAAAAACAAGAAAAATGCAAAAGATAAATTATTTTCATATTTATTTCTACATGTAATCAGAGTGCGATGACAAAAACAGTTGAATATTTTGTTTTGTATCTTATGTAAAAGTCGTTTGTTTATTAATTTTCTTATTTTCTTTTGTGTTAAAATGAATTTTACGCACGAAGAAAAAATTGATATGTACGAAGTTTTCATATTATCTCTGAAAAATACTGTTGCTGCAAAGAATATGTATAGGGAACGTTGTCCTGAACTGCAAATTCCTTGTCGTCAGTATTTCATGGGGTTATGTTAAAGATGAAATCCACAAAACTATCTATCCTGATATTCAGCATTTTAAAAATGCAATCGAAAATATTATTTCCCACATAGACGGCCGAAGTTTAAGAAAAGTAAGAAGTAATATGTTCAGAACGCTGGAATTATGTATAAATCAGCATGGTAATAATTTTGAACAATTTTTGTAATAATTTTTAAAGCATCTAAATCGCCCAAACAATGATGAAAAGAAAATATTCAATTGTTTTTGTCATGGCACTCTGATTACATGTAGAAATAAATATGAAAATAATATTTTGTTTTTGCATTTTTCTCGTTTTTTTCGTTATGTAAAGGTATAAACATTTTATATCGTTGTATTCATAAAAAAATGCTGAATCGAATAGGCGAATAAAAAAGTAGGTTCTCGTTTAAAATTAAAAACTTGAATTCTGTATTTTGAGAACCACTGGTTGAACAAAATATGTGTAATGCTCATTTTAATAGTCTTATAATATAGAAATTGTTTGCTAATTTAACCGACTTCGTATCTCTTACGGTTTTCGAGATAGCAATAGTGAAACACTTAAATTGAACACCATGTTGTTATAGTTACAAATTGATATGAATAAATAATCTGATGAGTTGACATAATTTTTATTTTCATTTTACAACTGATTATGGCACTAGGCGCCCCATTATAAGGAAAAGAAAATAAGATTTCAAACTATAAAACGTCGCATGTTCGCATAATCGAAAAACTAAGGGCTGCGAATCTTATAGTTCGTGAAAATTTGCAGTTTAAACGTATCTTGCACATGAGTTTTTGTGGAAAGCCGTACTCGGTGAGGATTCCAATGAAACTAATGCGACGCGAGCTAGAACAAAGATTATGGGAAGAAGCGTGGCACAATTTAGAAAAAGCATTTGACGATTCGGCGTTGAGTTGGAGGGTTGGTTTGTTGCAAAAATTAATTCCAACGATTTTAAATGATTGTGAAATTGTTGAAAATTTCGTAAATCAAATTACTACAGCCACGCACTGATTGCGAGAAATCAAATTTGAATATCAGATGAATGGATTAGAACATTGCTGCTTTCTGGTCTGTTGTCTGATGAATATCGACCGATGATCATGAGTATTGAGGCATCCGGAATCCCTGTCACGGCCGATATTGTCAAATAAAAACTGCTGCAAGTTGTCAAAGCTGAAACTTCCGGCAAAAATGTCGCTTTGATAAGCAATATTTTTTTAAATACGTTCGTTGTCATAAATGCAATAAATATGGCCATTTTGTGAACGATTGTGAGAAGCAGAAGCCGAAAGGAAAGTATATTTATTTAAAGTTTGGTAAGAAAAAAGAAACATCTTTATTTTCATCATTTGTTTGCGCAATATATCCTTCAGAATGGTATATCGACTCAGGCGCTTTAGCTCACATGGTTCATGAGCAAGAAGTTTTTGAAGATTTAACATCGTCTGAAAGCAATGGTGTTATGACTGCCAATAGTTCACAATCAAAATGAATGTTCCAATAAATAAGAAAATTGAAACGAAAGTAGTCTCAAACGTATTATACGTTCCAGAACTTTGTGCAAATCTTCTATCCATCAGTCAAATAGTCAGTAATGGCAAAAAATTGTTATTTGATGAAAAGGCTGCAAAATATATAAAGATAACAAAATTATTGCCACAGCTCGTCATGAAAGTGGTATGTTTATATTAAATCGATCAGAAAACGACGTCAGTTTCATAAGCTCTCAACAAAAAATTGTCGATAATAATTTATGGCATCGTAGAATGGGACATAATTTTGATAGCCTGGAGTAATTAAAAAATGTTTCTGCCGAGAGCGTGGATTACATGAAGGTAAATCACGACGGTTATTCAATATGTTTGATGGGAAAACAATCAAGACTCATTTAAAAATGTTGGATCACGAGCGTCAGATATTTTAGATATTATTCACACGGATTTATGTGTACCGACTGAAACAAATAAATGATATTATATAGTTATAGTTACAAATTGATGTGAATAAATAATCTGATGAGTTTGACAATTTTTATTTTCATTTTACCTGTGTTGTCTCCTTGTTTGAGATTTAAGAGCGTGATGATTCTGTTTGTCAACTTCATTCTCTTGGTCTTTTCAAGTTAATTTTTGAACCAGCTTTTGAAGATTCTGCCAGCAACTCCTTAAGTTTGTCTTTTATGCCTCTTAGCCTGTTTAACATATTATGTCGTCAGCAAAGGCTAAATAATCAAGCCCGATATTAAAAGTCCAACTGATACCCCAATTTTTATGATTTATTACTTTTTTTTTAAACCTCTCAACAGGATTAAAACCCAATTACAGAGAGGTTTACATACACAATAATATTCTACACCATAATGAAGAGTAGTGGGGATAATCTAAAATATATTTACAAAATAAAATATAAAAAATAATAAATATGTCTTAAATACACTGACAGGCACAGAAAACAATTATTAACATTATACTTCATTTATTAAATTAAAAGTTGTTTATTTTCCTTGACGGTACATTTTAATATATATATATATATATATATATATATATATATATATATATATATATATATATATATATATATTTAAATAAATAAATTTTCTTGATGTGTACCACAGATAAGTAAATATAGAAATAATAAAATGAAACAAATAAATATATATAATATTAATCGATTTCGGTGTTATTCACCATCTTCAGAGAACTTCAATACATGAAAAATTATAAATATAAAAATAAATAAATGTGAAATATTTGACATAAATAACAAATGATAAAATACAACATACATAATACAAAATAGGTATAAAATTATTTAAATCCATAATTATAATAATTAATTTTTAAATTCTGAATTGAATACAATAAAATCTAATAAAATATAATTGAAAATATAATTAAAATTAAAATATAATAATATAATGCATTTTATATTAAAAATAATTTTGATTTCAGGGAAATATCTGTTTCAGACACCTTTTCCGATAATTTAGAACAATTTTGGATTCAACTTCAAATAAATAATAAGAAAATTGTTATTTGTGTTGCGTATAGACCACCTAAGGGAAACATATATGAAACAGTTCAATTATTAGATAACTCATTAGCATTCATTGTACAAGAAAACGACGAAGTGCTATTATCAGGTGATTTTAATATAGATATGTTAGATTTAGATCAAAATAGTACAGCTTTTATAAACAATATGTTAGAGGCATATAATTTAACACTCCTAAATCATGAGCCTGCAAGAGTGACCAGTACAAGTTCAACTTTAATTGATTTATTAATATTCTCAAATCCAGAAAATGTTAATGATGTGGTTACTATTGATATTGAGGTATCTGGCCATCATTTAGTTCATTGTTTAATAAATATTGATAAACATAAGCACAATTCAAATATAATTACATATAGAGACTTTAGAAATATAAATTTCGAAGAGCTATATAGTGATCTTTATTCCATGGATTGGTATAAAGTGTATCAATTATCAGATGTGAATTCCAAACTTTCTTTCGTTAATCATAACTTAAAGTTAATATTTGATAAACATATTCCTTGTAAAGTTATAAAACAAGAAAAACTTACACTCCATGGGTCACATCAGGAATAAAATCTTTAATTAAAACACGGGATAAATTTCATTCACTTTTTAAACAAACTAACAATAAAGAGTATTTTCAACAATATGAAGCTCTAAGAAACAGAATAACTGATCTAATTAGAAGTAATAAGAAATTATATTTAAGTAATTTACATAAATGCAAGAATAGTAAAAATTTATGGAATACTTTAAATAAATTTAATATTACAAAGTCAAAAACTAATGAAATCCCTGATTGTTTAAATAATCCACAAGGCATAAATGATTATTTCATTAACTCAGTTAAAAATGTAATTCAGAATAATACTTGTGTTGAAATGAGTAACTTTTATGAATCAAATACTGAATCCTATGTAACGGAAATATTTAATTTAAATGTAGTAACCAGTACTGATGTAGAGGAATGTTTTTTAAATTTGAAATCCAATGCTGTGGGTTCGGATGGATTTTCTTTTAAAATGTTGCTTATTATCTTCCCTTTTATTGCAAAATATATAACGCATATTATAAACTTTTGCATAATTAACAACGTCTTTCCTAAGGCATGGAAAATATCTTATGCATTTCCTTACAATAAAGTAAAAGATCCAAAGGAATATAAAGATTTGAGGCCAGTTAGTATCTTACCAACACTATCAAAATTTTTTGAAAAAATTATTTTTAATCAAGTAACTTAATATTTGAATAAACATACTATACTACCAACAATGCAATCCGGTTTCAGAGCAGGTTATAGTACGAGTACGGGTCTAGTAAATGTAACTGATGATATTTTTCGGGCATCTGATAAAAATAAAATTTCTTTACTGGTATCTTTGGACTTTACTAAATCTTTTGATACTATTAATCATAAAATTTTATGTTCTAAACTTCATTATTATGGATTTTCAGACAACTCTGTAGAAATTATTAAAAATTATTTGAATGAAAGTTACCAAAAAGTAGTAGTAGGTTCTAATATGTCTGCATGTCAAAACCTAGAAACAGGTGTACCACAAGGATCCATACTTGGACCCTTATTATTTAATATGTATACAGCTGATTTTCATGAACAATTAAAATTTAGTTCCTATCATTTATATGCAGACGATATGTTGATATACATTTCATTTGATAAATCATGTTTAACTGAAGTATTAAAGCTCTGGAAACTGATATTCAGTCTATAATTTCTTTCTCTAAAAGGCATCAATTAGTAATAAATCCAAGTAAATCGGCCATGATTATTTTTTGTAAAAGGAAAGATAAGGTATCTTTAAATTATAGCTGTAAAATTAAAATTTCTGATGTGGAAATCAGTACCTCTGATAGTATAAAAACTCTCGGAATATATTTAGACTCTGAATTAAGATTTCAAAGATATGTTACCTCTATTATTCAGAAAGCTTTCTTTTGTTTAAAATTTCTTTATACAAATAAAAATCTTCTCAACAGTGACTTACGAAAAATGTTAGTTGATTCTCTAGTATTATCAAAATTCAATTATGGTGACGTAATTTATGGTCCTTGTTTGGATTCAATTACTCAGACAAGAATTCAAAAATTACAAAACTCATGTTTAAGATTCATTTTAGGCATTAGGAAAAGAGACCACATCTCATATGGATTTTCTGAATTAGATTGGTTAAATATGGTTAAGCGAAGGAAATTACATCTGGCTTGCTTTATACATAAAATTCGACTAACTAAAACACCAGCATATCTATATAACAAATTGAAATCATCTGCTAATATACACAATTTCAATCTACGTTTTCCAAATAAACTGTCTGTACCAAAACACTCATCATCTATGTTTCAAAGGTCATTCTCTTATTCTGCGGTTAAATTGTACAATGATATTCCTCATGAAATCAAGGGTTATAACTTGCCAACCTTTAAATTTAAATACAAAGAAATCTTGAAAAATTAGTTGTGGATACATTTAATTTAATTTAATCTAACTTGATTTCATGTAATTACATTTACAACCACTTTAAGCTTAAAATATTTTTTTTGTTCTGTATTATATGTTATGTACGTATTTATGTATTATTTCTTCTCTGTAATTGATTTGAAGGTTAAGTGGAAGAGCAGTTGTAAGCTGAACTTTGCCTAATAAAAAGTATTATTATTATTATTATTATTATTATTATTATTATTATTATTATTATTATTATTATTATTATAAATAATAAAATATGTAATTAATACTATAATTTTGAAAAAAAATGTAGTATAGCACTCATATTTTTGGATTTAATTATATCTAATTGTTTATTCATAACTGGTAAGCCTTTAGAAACTAAATAATGTATTTCATATGCCTGTAGCCATGTCATTTGAAAACCTTTTGATAATATATGTAAAAATTTGAATAGTAGAAGTATATTTATTTGTGTTTTATTTTATTATTTCTATATTTACTTATTTGTGGTACACATAAAGAGAATTTATTTGTTTAAATAAATATACATTAACATTATCCCTGTCAACCTCGTCCTTGGTGATCTCCCGGGCTTTCTCGTCCGTATCGTCGTTTTTAATAACGTCGGACATTTTGTAAATATTTTTACAAATTAAATTACAGATTAACATATATTAAATTCCTAACAAACCTACCTTATATTAATTTAAATTCTTTTCTCCTATTTCACATATTATTTATACATTATATATTTAGCATATAAAAAGACGATAACTAATTCGACGTTCATAGTTTGTCATTAACAATGACATATCGAATGTGACACATCTTTTTAATTTTGTACATTTACTCTTCGATCCATTGTTCCAATGTACCAATTTTCAAGGTTTAATATTTTTTACACAAAAACTATACAGAAACTATACCGGGTGTGAATTTTTTTTGTGGACCATAGGAAATACAATGGTGAAATTTTCATATTATATAAATTCTGCACTATTAATTTTAGAAGAAAAGAGTAAATACAAAAAATGTTTAGAATCTAACAAGTCCAAAAGAATTGTTTGCTTAGGGTTTCGTTTGTGAGAGATGCAAAATAAAAGTATTAATTTTTGGCTATTTACAGAGTGTAATGATCGCTATCACAAACAGTTGTATTGCTTGAGTTTGGCAGATGACAGCAGTCATAAAGTTTTTAAGGTTATTAAATTCATTAAATTATTTATCAGTAAGCAAAGATACATGTACTCAGTGGAACAATATTAATAATTTAATATCAACTAATAAACTTTTATCTGTCAAAATCAAAAAATACGACTATTTGAATTGCATATATTGTCTTGCATGGCACTCTATAAAAAGCTTAAAGACGGATATTGTATTTTACGTTTATCTCATGGCAAGAACCTATTATATCAATATATTTAAGTTCATTTGATGCAGCATGTAATTCTGAACATTTTTTATATTTACACTTTAGTTCTAAATATGTAAGACAATTATACTGAAGTTGAACTGTGTGGTAGATAATTTTCTAAAAACAAATTTTATTTTATGACAACATACTTTTCTAAATCAATGTTTTTCAAAATTTTCAACTTAGTAAGTTTACATTTACCTGAAAAAGGCATAATTGGTGCCCAAACGTCGGCTATGTGATAAAAATATTCCAAACGTTTTCATCAGACTGTTTTTTACCTCCCGCTTCCTTTGGTAAGGGAGGTATAGGGATCGTGCTAAATATCAAATATCGAGATTTTGGTAAATGACCACGTTTTAAGGTCCCTAGAATCCAATTTTACCATTTTTTACGATGGTGTCTGTGTGTGTGTTTGTGTGTGGATCCTCCACTCTAACTCAAATACTATCATTCAGAAAATTTTGAAACCTTGTATTTCGAACTTTTTCTGTAATGGAAAGAGCCCATTAGATTTTGGTGAAAATCGGATAACCGGAAATGACACTTTACTAGAAGCTCAAATTAGTTTTTCTTCGAAAAATACCTTTAAATGTTATATTTCGAGATTAATGTTAAAATTAAGGATTATTAAATTTTCTATAGATTTTCATTAATACTTTTTCTATAATAATCCTGTTGAGGGGTTTTAAAAAAAGGTAGTTACCTGTATTAGATTAAACTATATTTTAAGAAATAAACTGTCAAAATTAAAGTAAAATTTGCTAATCCGAAAATAAGGATTAACTTTTTTTGTGACTCGGGCTATAAATGGCGGGAGGTAGTGTGTTGGCCACACCAGATTTTTCTCCAAGTATTTCGTTCTAAAATTAATAGGGCAGAATTTACAGCCATGTGAAAATTTTACCATTGTATCTCCTAAGGTCCATAAAGAAGTAGACACCCGATATATACAGGTTGTTCATATTTATTGTCCACTACTGCTATCTCGAGAACTATAAGAGCTACGAGGTCGGTTAAATTAACAAACATTTTCTACTTTAGTACACTATTGCAAAGCATGTGAAAATTATGCTGATTTAATTTAAATCTGATAGTAATAAGATTACTTTGAAGAAAACAATTGGACATTTTGTTTTATGTTCATTGACAAAATAAATATATGGTACACTTTCTCAGAAATAAGTTGAATTTTATTCACGAATGAAAGCTTGATATATATGAAGTTTATATTTTGTTTTCTTCATAGCATTCTTATTACAATCAGATTTAAATTAAATCAGCATAATTTTCAAATGCATTTTTCTCACATATTTTGCAATATTAGGATATTACATATGTATATCGTTGAATAAGCGAACAAAAAATAAGTTAAACGACCTCGCAGCTCTTATAGTTATCGGGATAGCAATAGTGGACAAAATAAATTAAACACTCTGTATAACTATCAAGTCTTTTAGTATATAAGACTAGGGAAAACTCTGCTCCGCCGATAGGGTTTTTTGATAGTCTGTACGTACATCTAATCCATTTAAGCAAACTTTAAATCTAAATTGCTAACGCTGACAGTCTTCTAAGGTATTTCTTTTCCTGCTTCGCCGAGTTTTCCCTAGGGCTCTGCCGATAGTGTTTTACAATAGTCTATACACACGTCCAACCAATCTGCGCACAATTTAAAACCAAGGTACTAACGCCATTAGTTTTGTCAGTAGTGTTTCATCAAGACAAGAAATCTTGTCTTGATTATCATTTCTTGTTTTGGCTTGATTTCCGAAACAAGAAAATAAAAATTTCTTGTATTGCTCGTTTCTTGACGACGTAAATCTTGTCTTGCTTCACGAATTCTTGATATTTCTTGTTTCTTGACATTTTAGGGGAATCCCCTTTGTCTATCGCTTTATCCAATCCGAAAGCTCAAATGTAACGTTGGCGTCTACGTCTGTCCTTGCCCCTTTTAGTCAAGTAATATTATTTTTATATTTTGCGTTCATAATGAAGTCATTACGATACGCAATTGCGTATCGTAATGACCTTCATTTCGATACGCAATTTTTTGTTTTAGACGGTTGGTACTAGCTGACGTTTCTTTAACCCATTTTTACCTAATTTATTTTTAGTTAATTGACAATTCATTTTAATAATATAATGTCGAAATTATTATTATTTTTTTTATTTAGGGAAGATTATTTACATGAAAATGTACAAATGGTTACAAATATAATCACAAATTGAGTAAGTAAATGTTATTGTAGAAGGCGCAAAATATAAAAAATAGTATAAAGAACTCATTTTATAAGACTTTCTTTCGCACTTAGCAATTAGACGCGTGCAAAAAATACATGTCTTATAAAACACGTTCTTTAATATACTATTTGGTGGTAGCGTCGCGCATGAAATGGATGTACTAGATGTTGTTCATTGGTTATTTATTTATTGTGTTATTTTAATATTCCGTAATTTTTATTTAAAACAATGAGTGGGCAAAGAAATGTAAATTAGATTCGGAATCGGTTTTATCCCAAAATAAAAATCTGATGTGGCTAGCACAGCACAATACCTCTCGTCATTTAATTTTTACAATATTTCGTTCATTTCTCATAAGATATGCCGGGCACACGGGTCCCGAGACATTGGAGGCCCCATAGTAATTAAGATGTTTTAGAATATTAAACTTCAAAATTAATATATGCCATAGCATATTATTTTAAAAATAGTTTTTATTTATATTTGTTACAGTAAAAGTAGATAATAGATTAATGTGTACATTGTCGGTAAATGTATTTAAATATTTTAACAACTAAATCATAGCCTATAGTACTTAAAATAGTTAATTTTATAAATTTATCAAAAAATATATAGAAAAGTATCAATATAATACCTATAGAAAATTTAATAATCTTTAATATTTATAATATAACATAAATCGCGAAAAACTGACATTTAAAGATTTAAAGGCATTTTTCTATGAAAAACAGTTTTGTGATTCACTGAAACTGCCATTTCCAATTGCTCGATTTGCACTAAAATCTAATGGCTTCTTTCCATATTAGAATTAATTAAAAATAATAATAGAAATAATATTTGCATATTATACAAACGTGTATTTGCAATTTTAATTATCAAACAAACAAGATTCCTTGTCAAAAAATCTTGATTCTTGATCATACTTACTTGTCTTATGAAATAGAAATACTTCTTTTCTTGGTCTTGTCTAGATTTCAAGACAAGATCAACAGTATATCTTGATTTTTGTGAAACACTGGTACTTAGATACCCAAGTTCTCCCTTCTCTCAAACGAATTAACTTTATGCAGAAAAGAAAATCAAGGTGTCAGAAATTTTTGAGTAACAAATTTCTCGTTGGACTCTGTGAAAAAATTAAATTGGAAGTATTTTGTTTAAACTGAAATAATTTTAAACGTAAGGTAAGAAAATGAATTGTAAATAAATTATAATTACTATATCATTTTAAAATTTTGAATTGTTCAAAACCTTGGAAAACATAATTATCCTGTTTGAGTATGAGTAACGAATTTCTTTTTACAATATTTCTGTGATACATAAAAAAGATATGAATTAATAAGAAAACAATTACATTGACAAATTCTTACTATATACGAGTATTTGTATTACGAAATGAAAAGGAAACTTCCATCTGCCAAAAATTTAATTTTTATTCTTGCCTCTAAATACGTATTAGATATTGTACATGTACTTTCTGTCGATTATAAGTTCGTTATGTATTTCTAAGCCTTGCATTTTGTTAAATCCATTTACAAAATAAAATATATAAATTACCAATAAACATGGCTTAAAATTATTACATATACCTGTAACGAATTGAATTTAATCGTTACTTCGTTGCATGTATATATAAATGTATAATAATAAAAATGAACAAGGCGTAAAATAATAAATGGAGAGTAAAGATGACATGTATATTTTATCAAAATATATAAACAACTGAACAAAATATATAAATAATAATATTGGTTGGGGTAGTAACGTGGCGGGCTACTCGATCCGCCACATTAGTCCCCTCCTGAAGCGATATAATTAAAAGGTTTAGTAAAAATGGAAAATACAATATAATAAAATTATATATATATATATATATATATATATATATATATATATATATATATATATATATATATAAAATACAAAGGTCGCAGGCACAAGTCTCAACCATTTTGTTGTAGTTGTTATTGTTGGTGTTGTGGTTGTTGTAGTAGATGTTGTAGCTGTTGTACTTATTGTAGTAGTTGTTGCAGTTGTTGTGTTATGTGTTCATTAAAATTTATCTGGACTTTTTGGGTTATAGACATGTCCATTAGGAACATGTTTATCAGAAAAAAAGATTTCCCACGGTCGTTGCAAGTGAGTCTGCCGACCGGGGAAATGAAGCTGTTTGATTCCAAGAGAGGAGGAAGGAAGAAAAAGCGAAGACATAGATGCCAGAAATATTTTAAAGTCGTGTTTATAATTGACGTTTGACGTTTTTGATGTGTAACGTTAAATAATGTTTGTGAAAGTGGTGTAAAATGGTTGAGCTGTACCTGTTGGTATTGGTTTGTTGCTTGCTAGATGTTCGAGGTTGATGGTGGGTTCTGAGTTAGACTTCATAACCAGGCTCTGGAAACGTGTTTGCCGGTTTCAGATTCACAGATGAAGGTGTCGAAAAATGTTGTCAGCTGTAGAGAGGCTGGTCCGGAGTCGGGGTGTTCCATCAACTTGTCTTGCTCTTTAATTTATATATCGTCCATCACGTCGGGGTCACGAATTGTAACGGATTGAATTTATTCGTTACTTCGTTGCATGTATATATAAATGTATAATAATATTTATAATAATAAAAATGAACAAGGCGTAAAATAATAAATGAGTAAAGATGACATGTATATTTTATCAAAATGTATAAACTGAACAAAATATATAAATAATAATACTCGATCCGCCACATACCTATATATATATATATATATATATATATATATATATATATATATATATATATATATATATATATATAGTCGGCTTAAAACGTTCTACGATGTATTCCGTTGCCATTTCTCTACTGCTCTCATCTTACCATAGATCTTCATTTAATCCTCTCTCTATTCCTTCTTGGACTCCTGCTACCCAACTTATAGGTCTCCCTCTTTTCTATTTACCGATAGGTGTCGACTGTAGTATTTGTTTTGGAAGCCTCTCATTACTTATTCGCTGTACATGACCGTACCATCTTAATTGATTTGTTTTTATATTATCGGTTATAGTAATTTGAATGTTGATGATATATCTTATTCTTTCGTTTCTTATCTTTTTTCATCTTGACTGTCCTGCTACGTGCTACCCTCCTCTAATAATCCATTCCCGTAGCTAGGAGCATTCCTTCAACCTTTGTCTTTAAGGGCCACACTTTGCTGCTGTGAGTAACTATGCTTTTTATAATGGTGTTATAAATTCTTGTTTTATTTTCTTTTGAAATAATTTGATCCGATGATGTACTATTTAGTTAAGATATAGCTTTCCTTCCTTGTGTACAGCGTTCCTATATGGTGCCCTCATCATTATTTTTAATCCCAGGTATTTATATTCTGTAGTGTTTAATCTTTTCTCATGTGTTTAGCATCAAATCTTGTTGGGTTCCATTTAAACACATAGGGTCAATTCGGGCAAGTGTCAAGCGAAAATTAATAGTTAATTTTAGTGTAGTTTCTCAAGATTTCTGGGTACATGACAAAACTTGTTTTTATTAAATATTTGTAGAGTTACTAACCATATTTCTTCTTCTCGTCTCTACTATTGTAAAGAAAAAAAATTAAAAAAATATTTTTTGCGTCCTACATTTTACACTTACCCCAATTTCGACTAAGTGTAAAATCATCGTAGATAGTACTATATACACATATGTAAAGTATTTTGAGGCAAGAGTAAATTCTACGAATTTTCAAAAATAAAACTTTTTGCCAAATAGAAATCTTTTTATTGAAAAAACTTACAAACTTTTTACTGACAAAAAACATGTGAGTGTAAAAAACAATATATTCTTTTAAATCATTAATAAGTTTATATTTTGTAACATTTTTATATATTATAACTATCGAAAGTGGTTTCGAATGTTATATGCTTGTACAGTGTATTATTAGGTATTTTATAAGTTACACTAGCGTTTTAAAATTAGTTCTATCCGAATGCACATCTTCAACTGCCGTTTTTAAAGTTTTTTTGGAGTAACTGTCTCTATTTGTAAGTCTGTTGTAACTGCGTACCATTTTGTGATTAGTAACTAAAACCAAAACATTATCAATTAGATATTTGATTATAGAGGTAAGTGTAAAACTAGAGTTTTACACTTTCACAAATTGAAATTTTTACGGGCTAAGTGTAAACTTACAAAAAATTTATTATACATTTAAGAATATTAGAAATCATTTGCATTAGAGGTTACAAAAGCAAAATTTATGTAATTAAATAAAAAAAACTTATCTACTTACCAAAAAACCGCCAATATCAATATGTATTTAATTCCCAACACTCGCATGCGCATCTATTTTGACACGACCAGCGGACACTCCAAGTAAATCCCAACGCGCGAACCATTTCACTCGCCATTTGCAGTGGCCATGCAAAGACGTATCAAGTGTTGCCTGCGTTTAGGGGAAATGATATATTCCCAAAGAAATTAATATTTTCAGGACGATTTCCACTTACCCCGATGTTACATTTCCCCGCCTTGACTATTGTGTTTTATGCGTGGTTACTTCTAGATCCCAGCTACAATATTCTTTTAGGATGTTTCTTGTCATGTGTGCACTATCGTAGTAATCTTGTGCAATATTTATTTGATCATCTGCATGCATAAGATGTAAATTGTTTGATCTTGTAGAGGTATACCCATATATTTGCAATTTTTCTTCTACGATTTCAGTGCTTTTTTAAACATACCTACCTTGTTTCATTCTTACATTCTTTTTTTCAATTTAACATATTATTTAAATATTTTTAGCATTGAAAATGACAGCCGATACGACATGAATATTTTTTTGTCAAATGTGACAGATGACAATGTTTGTCTTTTTAATTTTGTCTCATCCTTTTCGAAATAAAATATATAAATTAATAGTGAACATGTCTTTAAATCATTTTTGTACTAGCGTATTATAACAACTTTTCGATTGTCATTTCCGTTGTTAAATGAAGTACTTTTAAGCACTAGTCCTTAAAAATGACAGTTTAATGCGTAAAAGTAAAAGTACTAAATATCTATTATAACTGTTTATTTATGATAAATATTTACAACGCAATTACTTAAATTACTAAATTGAACATTATTTGATGTCGTTCTTAATACTTCTTCTTGGTTAACTTCAATGTGAGTAGAAACTGAAGTAAATGTGCTGCTGGATTCTGATTCTTTGTCGACAATTTTAATTTTTTTAATTGCTGTTTATTTTTCTCCTAAAATTATTCGTGAAATTTGTTTCTTATTTTCCAAAGAATTTTCAACGCAGCCTTCAGCAACAGAACTTGAACGCCACCCTCCATGTCGCTTGAGCACTGTAATGTCTGCTCCCGAATCAGCCAAAATGTTGCAGAACACCGCCGAAAGCAATGCCCGGTATATTCTTTAGCATTTGGGAGGCCGAGGAACTCTGCAATTTTTTTTAGGTATACCACCTATGGTATTTATACCTACAGGAAGCGTGCAACATTTAAAATTTCTGTAGGTTAGAAAAAACCGTTGATGTTCATTGTGAGTAGGTCGAAGTTGTGCGTACTTGCGAAACATTGCTAAACAGTTGATTCCATCGATAAACCCTTCAGTTATCATAAAAAATCGTGAAATATTCGTTTTAGTATTTGGAATATTAATTTTTATGAAAAAAGTAGAATCTTCCATATCTCCTACACGTAAAAACCTAAGTTTCTCCCGGCGACATGCCCCATAGATTCCAACAATTAACACAACCTTTGCCAATAAATAATCCTTGTCATCAGCTTCCTTCATGAAACGATCTATCTCTTGCTTAGTAAATATTTTTGATTTTTTAGGCTTATATCCACTAGCTTTTCTTTTTAAGAATGCAATAAGATTGGTAAATTTACTTATATCCTCATTCTTATTAAAGTATATCATATTTCGGAACATAGAGTAATTACTCCATAAAGTGGATGGCTTATAAATGGATGATAATTTCTAAAAATAGGCTAAAACTTCCTTTTCTGTAATGTGTCCAACGTTTTTCTCCGCACACCAACTGTCAAATTTTTTGTAAGATACTTCATACAATTTTTTGATTTTCCTGGAACCAGTGTAGCCAATGCAGCCTCTACACCATTTTCAATATCAGAGTCAATCTCTGAGTCACTCATTTTAAGTAAATTTATTACCAAAAATTCTCAAGAAAAATTATACACCGAGCACGTTGACATCAATGTTTATTAAACAACATATTGAATACCATAGCAACAAAAAGATGAAACTGATGCCTGCCTACCATTAAATTTTGAAAAATTCAAAATGTTGACATTTGAGAACAAATATAAATAATCTGTTTTAAAACGCTAGTATAAAAAATCTTGTATGAAATAGGTTGCGAAATCGTGTTTTAAGCACTAGACGTGTTATTTAACTCGGCTACGCCTCGTAGGATAATTCTCACGTCGCGTGCTTAAAACACATATCTTTTGCAACTTACTACATAAATAGCTAATATATACCTACCTCGTTTAATTCGTCATTTTTCCTTTAATTTTACATATTGTTTAATATTTTTTTTTGCAAATAAAAGGATGAAAACCGATAATTTGTCATCATTGACATTGATATACCAAATGACATGTCAATGTTTATCGTCTTAAATTTTTCAAGGAAAACTGTGATCGTTACTGTGACCTATTGTTTCTATGTCCTAATTTTCAACCTTAAATAATTTTTTACTCGAAAACTGTGCATTCTACAGAAATTTGACTCATTACGAGGGCACTCGAGACAATCAAATCCTACAAATTTCACGAAAATCGATCATACCATTCAGGCTATAGAACTGTTCAAAGGTCGGCGATCGGATTTTTGATTAAAAAATATAATTATAGTGAATCTACTCCCTTAGTATTAAGGATACAGAAATAAAGAAAAATGTTTAAAAGAAATAAAATATTAAAAATAAATATTATTTCTAATTTGACGTCTTTGCGACGATTATTTTTACTTTATTTGTAATATTATTAAAAATTCATATTCATATTTTAAATTTATTTAATTTGGCAACTTATAATTTATAACACACGAAGGTATATTGATTATTGTTTTTATTCAAATATCAGTAACATATGAGAATTTTTGTAAAGGGGCTAGCCTGGTTTGAAAATAAATATAGAAAAATTATATTTCTTGCAAGTCATTTTGTGGTGTTTCTATAAGAAATAAACAATTGAAGCTTGAAAAACATAAAGTTAAGTAATATTCGAGGAGTGTTATGCTCTCAGAATATTGTTTTTGTTCATCATTTTTTAAATATTAATTGATTAACAGTACCAATATTAATTTTATAATGTGCCTTCGTTTTGCAGTCTTCTGTTCAAATAAAATTAAAAATATTTGCATAACACCCTTCAATTAATTGTAAATAATATATGTGTATAGAAAATATGTCTAATATTAACGTATGTGCGTGTATTTTGCTTTGCAGAAATTGTTAAAATTAGTTATTTTTACGCGCAAGTGGGGTCGCTAGTAATTCGCTCTGGCTAGTAGTGTTTATTACGGATAACGCTCCGCCCTCGTTACAATCGATGGACAGCAATCTTATTTTAATTTTTTTTTCAAAATAATTTTTCTTAATATCTTTTTAATCTTTCATTAACATTTACTAAAATGGATACGTTATACGCAACACAACTTATTTATTTTATAAAATATAAATCGCACTAAATTCAAGAGCAAGAATTAAAAAATTACAACAAATATTCGAAATGACCGCCATTTTGTACTAGGCAAAATCCAGGACGATCATAACTTTGTTGTCTCACTTTACTCAGCTGTCGATTTGAAATAAGGCTGCAATCATTTCTCATTGCCGCTTTAAGGTCTTCTGAAGTGGTCAATTCATAATGGCCGTAAATTTTTAATTTAAATGACCAAAAAAAAAATCTAGGGGGCAGGAGATCTTGCAGGCCATTTAATTGATCCATTTAAACAAATCCAAAAATATTTGTTGTAGTCAGTGTGATTCAGATTTTACAAAATATAATTTATGATTTAAATAATGTTTATATATGATTAAATATGAATAAAAGATTAAATACTTTTTAATAAAAAAAAATATTTTGAAAAGTAAAAATAAAAAAAAATATTTGCTCTCGACTGGTTCCGAACCCCGAACTACGAATTTTGTTTACTATCAAGCGCACACGCTACCATTATGCTATTTGAACCGTTGCTTAGGAACTATTTTTTCCTGGTTATTAACAACAGTTCTAGAAATTCTTAATTTCTTCTAGTATTACACATGTAAATTGACTAATTTGAAATATAATCCATAGAATTAGTATCCCCGGATAAGTATAAAAAATTTCAACTTAATACTTTGCACTGGAGAGATACTATTTACAATAAACTGATTTTCCATGTTAATCCCCCATGTGTCGGTTGACCTAAGACACCCGGTAAATATATATTTAGCCACCTTGACCTGTTTAAGAATGAAAAGGGTAGGCGGCTAACATTTCAATGTTATTTTAGTTTTTGTTTTGTAACTATGGATAACTTTGTTTAGTTTTGGAAAATAAAATATTACGTCTAAATCTTGTTCTTATACATAAATCGTTACAATTTAATTTAAACAGTATTTTTACACTGGTGACCCCGAGTACAAACACTCACACCTTACTTTTACTCTATGGCTCAAACACAAGAAAGTGCTTCACCTGACAAAAGCGCAATAGCAAACTCAACCCTTTCAGCTTCTTTTAAAACATCTGAATATTTTGGCCTGCAGATCCCGCATTATGGTTTTCGCAACTGGAAGCCATATTTAAGTATCATAGAATTCGCCAAATTTTACAAGCTTATTGGTGCCCTTAGTCCACAATACGCTAGTGAATCAGAGACATTATTGTCGCACTCCAGAAGAAAAGCTATATACAACTATTAAAAATGTCTAAAACCAACGAATTGGTTCATCTAAAAAAAAAATTACAACAATTATTAAACCTTGTCGTCGATGGCGACAAGAAACCCTCACAAATTTTAAGATTCATGCGACAACTAATCGGTACCAAATCTCTCGGTAACACAATCCTTGAAGAACTGTTCCTTCAAAAACTACCAACAAATACCCAAGATACATTTACTCTACAACAGCTTTCGCAAGAACTAAAAGAACTTAAACATCAAGTAACCGCTCTGGCTTCAGCATCGTCTTTAGTCTGCTGGTACCATCAAAACTTCGGAAACAAGGGAAGAATATGTATTCAGCCTTGCTCAAGAGAAACCCAACTACAAAAAAAGAAGTATTAACGAGTCAAACAGCATCCAACTTCCCAACTCTTTTACCTTCAATTTCTAGTAATAACATTACAAACAAAAATGCCAAACTGCTGTACCTCACAGACAAAACTTCTAGAGTTCGTTTCCTCGTTGACAGCGGCGCTCAGGTAAATATCATCAAAATTACTTCATTCTCTTTGCATGCTGCAAACACAAACATCGAAACAATCAGTTTCAAAACTCTTATATTAGATTTCGGCTTCAAAAACTTTCAATTGAAAATTCACTATCGCCAACGTTCAACACTTACTATTAGGAGCAGATTATCTAACTCATTTCAAGCTAATCATTGATTTATCGGCGAAACGAATTTTAGAATCGAGTCATCCCCAACACAATATTTATAAAATTAACTACATGCCCAAATTAACGGACAAACAACCTTTACAGAATTACTTTCACAATATCCAACACTTCCTGACACATTAACTGTCAAACGTCAAATTAAACACAAAATCAAACACACTATGATGACAACCGAATTACCAACCTTCTCAAAACCGTGCCGCCTATCACCTGAAAAATTACTCATAGCCAAAAAAATTCGATATATTGTTTGAAATGGGAAATGTACGCCCGTCTTCTACTCCTTGGGCCTCACCACTTCACCTAGTAAAGAAAAAAACGGGTAAGTGGCGTCCATGTGGTGACTACAAGGCTCTCAATTCACAAACGATTCCAGACAGATATCCTCTCCCACATCTACAGAATTTTACTTACAATCTACACAACACAACTATTTATTCAAAATTAGATTTAGTAAAAGCATACAACCAAATACCAATGGACGATGAATACATTGCGAAAACTGCTATAACCACCCCTATCGGCCTTTTGAATGTACCGTTATGCCGCTCGGTTTAAGGAACAGCGCTCAAACCTTCCAACGTTTCATCGACGACATACTAATCGCAAGCAACACTCTAAAAGAACATTACAAACACTTATAAATCATTTTTGAAAGATTGGAAAAAATTTGGCATATTACTTAACATAGACAAATGTCAATCCGGGTGAAGCCAAATAGAATTTCTCGGTCATAATATCTCATCTTCAGAAATCAAACCAACAGAACAAAAAATAAACAAAAAAATTTCCTCAACCTAAAACACAAAAACAATTAAGAGAATTTTTAGGACTAGTAAATTTTTACCACCGCTTCATCAAAAACTGCGCAACGACTTTACATCTCATCAATAAATTAATTAATAACACTGCAAACAGTCCAAAAGAAATAATCTGGACGTCGGAAGCAACAAAGGCGTTCACTCGTATTAAACATACATTAGCAAAATTGACTACACTATCTTTCCCAAAATACGATGCAATAATTAACATCATGTTCGACGCCTCAAACGTTGGAGTAGGCGCCGTCCTCCAGCAATTTACAGAACAGAGATATAACTATCAAAACTAAACAGTGTTTACAATGTCAACGCGCAAAAGTTACCAAATATACAAAATCCCCTATATCAAATTACGGTTCTACTCAATACATATCGACATTGTTAAATTACCATTGTCAGAAGGGCATTCATACATTTTAACTTACATTGACCAATTCACAAGATGGCCAGAAGCAATACCCCTATAAGATTGCACCTCTGAATCGGTCGCAAAGGCTCTGATAAACGGTTGGATATTTAGGTTTGGCGTACCAGCAACAATCACAACTAACAGAGGTCAACAATTCAACTCATCTCTATTCCAAAATCTACTAAAATTATTAGGAACACAACATATCCAAACTACAGCTTATCACCCTCAGTCAAAAGAAATCATATAAATACTTTTTAAATTAAATTAAATTGTAAAGATTTATGTATAAGAACAAGATTTGGACGCAATATTTTATTTTCCAAAACTAAACAAACATCAATAGTTACAAAACAAAAATTATAATAACATTGAAATGTTAGCCGCCTACTTTTTTCATTCTTAAAGAGGTCAAGGTGGGTACAATGCTCCCTCCTATAAGTATAAGGAAAAAGTGGACTACTAATGGAACAAGTGTCATGAAGGTTGTAAAATTCTAGGGGTAGAGTTAGTTTGTTGAATATAAACTGGTTTTAAATGATCAATCGATACGGTTTCTAAACTATCGTTTATGAGTATTTTGAAAAATGTACTGTACCTTTTTAATACTTTCAATGGACCGACGAAAGGTTGCTTCAGAATCGGTCCGATTGTATTGTTTTTAACGAAAACATAGGTAGTTCTAAATAAATCGGGTGGAATGTGAGTAGGTGTTGACGTTTGGTTACGTGAAATGATATACTATTATTCACGAAAGATGACTATTCAAGGTCACTTGTTTGAAGAAAGAATTCACATCACTTTACAGCAGTAGCTTGGCAACATTTTGTATAAGAAAGAGAAAGATTATTTGATCTATGTCTATTTAATTTATGTGGTGTGACAGATATACGTAAATAGTGCCATTACTTTCTAACAAACTATAAATAATAATGACGTATGTCGTAGATTTACAGATACCTAATTATCTACTACACTGCCCTCTATGCTAGCATTTACCCAGTGGCGTTGCCGTTAAATCAAATTATTATTCCTTGGTTTATAAGTTAAGTCTATGTTTTTGTATTTTGCAAAACCATAAGTGAAGAACATAAATCTTTCAGAATGGCATTATTTAGAACGAAATATAATTTTCAAATAAATTACTCATATTTTTTCAGTTAAAATGTGCCCATAAATATTTCATATTGCACGCCTTTGCATACGAAATGCAATGAAGTTATCTGAAAGTAATATTATATCAGACGGCTCACAAATGACCTTGAATAGTCATCTTTCGTGAATAATAGTTTAGATTGATGTTTGTTTAGTTTTGGAAAATAAAATATTGCGTCCATATCTTGTTCTTATACATAAATCTTTACAATTTAATTTAATTTAAAAAGTATTTATATGATTTCTTTTGACTGAGGGTGATAAGCTGTAGTTTGGATATGTTGTGTTCCTAATAATTTTAGTAGATTTTGGAATAGAGATGAGTTGAATTGTTGACCTCTGTTAGTTGTGATTGTTGCTGGTACGCCAAACCTAAATATCCAACCGTTTATCAGAGCCTTTGCGACCGATTCAGAGGTGCAATCTTATAGGGGTATTGCTTCTGGCCATCTTGTGAATCGGTCAATGTAAGTTAGAATGTATAAATGCCCTTCTGACAATGGTAATTTAACAATGTTGATATGTATTGAGTAGAACCGTAATTTGATATAGGGGATTTTGTATATTTGGTAACTTTTGCGCGTTGACATTGTAAACACTGTTTAGTTTTGATAGTTATATCTCTGTTCTGTAAATTGCTGGAGGACGGCGCCTACTACAACGTTTGAGGCGTCGACCATGATGTTAATTTTTGCATCGTATTTTGGGAAAGATAGTGTAGTCAATTTTGCTAATGTATGTTTAATACGAGTGAACGCCTTTGTTGCTTCCGACGTCTAGATTATTTCTTTTGGACTGTTTGCAGTGTTATTATATATTTATTGATGGGATGTAAAGTCGTTGCGCAGTTTTTGATGAAGTGGTGGTAAAAATTTACTAGTCCTAAAAATTCTCTTAATTGTTTTTGTGTTTTAGGTTGAGGGAAATTTTTTATGTTTATTTTTTGTTCTGTTGGTTTGATTCCTGAAGATGAGATATTATGACCGAGAAATTCTATTTGGTTTCACCCGAATTGACATTTGTCTATGTTAAGTTATATGCCAAATTTTTTCCAATCTTTCAAAAATGATTTATAAGTGTTTGTAATGTTCTTTTAGAGTGTTGCTTGCGATTAGTATGTCGTCGATATAAGCTAAAGAAAAATTTTGGCCTCTAGTAACTTCGTCAATGAAACGTTGGAAGGTTTGAGCGCTGTTCCTTAAACCGAACGGCATAACGGTACATTCAAAAGGCCGATAGGGGTGGTTATAGCAGTTTTCGCAATGTATTCATCGTCCATTGGTATTTGGTTGTATGCTTTTACTAAATCTAATTTTGAATAAATAGTTGTGTTGTGTAGATTGTAAGTAAAATCCTATAGATGTGGGAGAGGGTATCTGTCTGGAATCGTTTGTGAATTGAGAGCCTTGTAGTCACCACATGGACACCACTCACCCGTTTTTTTCTTTACTAGGTGAAGTGGTGAGGCCCAAGGAGTAGAAGAAGGGCGTACATTTCCCATTTCAAACAATTTATTGATTTTTTTTCGGCTATGAGTAATTTTTCAGGAGATAGGCGGCGCGGTTTTGAGAAGGTTGGTAATTCGGTTGTCATCATAGTGTGTTTGATTTTGTGTTAATTTGACGTTTGACAGTTAATGTGTCAGAAAGTGTTGGATATTGTGAAAGTAATTCTGTAAAGGTTGTTGGTCCGTTAATTTGGGAATGCAGTTAATTTTATAAATATTGTGTTGGGGATGACTCGATTCTAAAATTCGTTTCGCCGATAAATCAATGATTAGCTTGAAATGAGTTAGATAATCTGCTCCTAATATTGAGTGTTGAACGTTGGCGATAGTGAATTTTCAATTGAAAGTTTTTGAAGCCGAAATCTAATATAAGAGTTTTGAAACTGATTGTTTCGATGTTTGTGTTTGCAGCATGCAAAAAGAATGAAGTAATTTTGATGATATTTACCTGAGCGCCGCTGTCAACGAGGAAACGAACTCTAGAAGTTTTGTCTGTGAGGTACAGCAGTTTGGCATTTTTGTTTGTAATGTTATTACTAGAAATTGAAGGTAAAAGAGTTGGGAAGTTGGATGCTGTTTGACTCGTTAATACTTCTTTTTTTGTAGTTGGGTTTCTCTTGAGCAAGGCTGAATACATATTCTTCCCTTGTTTCCGAAGTTTTGATGGTACCAGCAGACTGAAGACGATGCTGAAGCCAGAGCGGTTACTTGATGTTTAAGTTCTTTTAGTTCTTGCGAAAGCTGTTGTAGACTAACTGTATCTTGGGTATTTGTTGGTAGTTTTTGAAGGAACAGTTCTTCAAGGATTGTGTTGCCGAGAGATTTGGTACCGATTAGTTGTCGCATGAATCGTAAAATTTGTGAGGGTTTCTTGTCGCCATCGACGACAAGGTTTAATAATTGTAATTTTTTTTTAGATGAACCAATTCGTTGGTTTTATACATTTTTAATGGTTGTATATGGCTTTTCTTCTGGGGTGCGACAATAATGTCTCTGATTCACTAGCGTATTAAGGACTAAATAAGCTTGTAAAATTTGGCGAATTCAGTAGTTATTCTATGATACTTAAATATGGCTTCCAGTTGCGAAAACCATAATGCGGGATCTGCAGGCCAAAATTCAGATGTTTTAAAAGAAGCTGAAAGGGTTGAGTTTGCTATTGCGCTTTTGTCAGGTGAAGCACTTTCTTGTGTTTGAGCCATAGAGTAAAAGTAAGGTGTGAGTGTTTGTACTCGGGGTCACCAGTGTAAAAATACTGTTTAAATTAAATTGTAACGATTTATGTATAAGAACAAGATTTAGACGTAATATTTTATTTTCCAAAACTAAACAAAGTTATCCATAGTTACAAAACAAAAACTAAAATAACATTGAAATGTTAGCCGCCTACCCTTTTCATTCTTAAACAGGTCAAGGTGGCTAAATATATATTTACCGGGTGTCTTAGGTCAACCGACACATGGGGGATTAACATGGAAAATCAGTTTATTGTAAATAGTATCTCTCCAGTGCAAAATATTAAGTTGAAATTTTGTATACTTATCCAAGGATACTAATTCTATGGATTATATTTCAAATTAGTCAATTTACATGTGTAATACTAGAAGAAATTAAGAATTTCCAGAATTGTTGTTAATAACCAGGAAAAAATAGTTCCTAAGCAACGGTTCAAATAGCATAATGGTAGCGTGTGCGCTTGATAGTAAACAAAATTCGTAGTTCGGGGTTCGGAACCAGTCGAGAGCAAATATTTTTTTTTGTTTTTACTTTTCAAATTATTTTTTTTTTATTAAAAAGTATTTAATCTTTTATTCATATTTAATCATATATAAACATTATTTAAATCATAAATTATATTTTGTAAAATCTGAATCACACTGACTACAACAAATATTTTTGGATTTATTTAAATGGATCAATTAAATGGCCTGCAAGATCTCCTGCGCCTTAGATTTCTTTTTTGGTCATTTAAATTAAAAATTTACGGCCATTATGAATTGACCACTTCAGAAGACCTTAAAGCGGCAATGAGAAATGATTGCAGCCTTATTTCAAATCGACAGCTGAGTAAAGTGAGACAACAAAGTTATGATCGTCTTGGATTTTGCCTAGTACAAAATGGCGGTCATTTCGAATATTTGTTGTAATTTTTTAATTCTTGCTCTTGAATTTAGTGCGATTTATATTTTATAAAATAAATAAGTTGTGTTGCGTATAACGTATCCATTTTAGTAAATGTTAATGAAAGATTAAAAAGATATTAAGAAAAATTATTTTGAAAAAAAAAAATAAAATAAGTTTGCTGTCCATCGATTGTAACGAGGGCGGAGCGTTATCCGTAATAAACACTCTACTAGCCAGAGCGAATTACTAGCGACCCCACTTGCGCGTAAAAATAACTAATTTTAACAAGTTCTGCAAAGCAAAATACACGCACATACGTTAATATTAGACATATTTTCTATACACATATATTATTTACAATTAATTGAAGGGTGTTATGCAAATATTTTTAATTTTATTTGAACAGAAGACTGCAAAACGAAGGCACATTATAAAATTAATATTGGTACTGTTAATCAATTAATATTTAAAAAATGATGAACAAAAACAATATTCTGAGAGCATAACACTCCTCGAATATTACTTAACTTTATGTATTTCAAGCTTCAATTGTTTATTTCTTATAGAAACACCACAAAGTGACTTGCAAGAAATATCATTTTTCTATATTTATTTTCAAACCAGGCTAGCCCCTTTACAAAAATTCTCATAAGTTACCGATATTTGAATAAAAACAATAATCAATATATCTTCGTGTGTTATAAATTATAAGTTGCCAAATTAAATAAATTTAAAATATGAATATAAATTTTTAATAATATTACAAATAAAGTAAAAATAATAGTCGCAAAGACGTCAAATTAGAAATAATATTTATTTTTAATATTTTATTTCTTTTAAACATTCTTCTTTATTTCTGTATCCTTAATACTAAAGGAGTAGATTCACTATAATTATATTTTTTAATCAAAAATCCGATCGCCAACCTTTGAACAGTTCTATAGCCTGAATGGTATGCTCGATTTTCGTGAAATTTGTAGGATTTGATTGTCTCGAGTGCCCTTGTAATGAGTCAAATTTCTGTAGGATGCATAGTTTTCGAGTAAAAAATTATTTAAGGTTGAAAATTAGGACATAGAAACAATAGGTCACAGTAACAATCACAGTTTTGTTTGAAAAATTTAAGACGATAAACGTTGACATGTCATTTGGTATATCAATGTCAATGATGACAAATTATCGGTTTTCATTCTTTTATATGCAAGAAAAATATTAAACAATATGTAAAATTAAAGGAAAAATGACGAATTAAACGAGGTAGGTATATATTAGCTATTTATGTAATAATTTGCGAAAGATATGTGTTTTAAGCACGCGACGTGAAAATTATCCTACGAGGCGTAGTCGAGTTGGATAACACGTCTATTGCTTAAAACACGATTTCGCAACGTATTTCATACAAGATTTTTTATACTAGCGTTTTAAAACAGATTATTTATATTTATTCTCAAATGTCAACATTTTGAATTTTTCAAAATTTAAAGGTAGGCAAGCATCAGTTTCATCTTTTTGTTGCTATGGTATTCAATATGTTGTTTAATAAACATTGATGTCAACGTGCTCGGTGTATAATTTTTCTTGAGAATTTTTGGTAATAAATTTACTTAAAATGAGTGACTCAGAGATTGACTCTGATATTGAAAATGGTGTAGAGGCTTCATTGGCTACACTGGTTCCAGGAAAATCAAAAAAATTGTGTGAAGAAACTTACAAAAAATTTGACAGTTAGTGTGCGGAGAAAAACGTTGGACACATTACAGAAAAGGAAGTTTTAGCCTATTTTTAGAAATTATCATCCATTTATAAGCCATCCACTTTATGGAGTAATTACTCTATGCTTCAAACTATGATATACCTTAATAAGAATGTGTATATAAGTAAATTTACCAATCTTATTGCGTTCTTAAAAAGAAAAGCTAGCGGATATAAGCCTAAAAAATCAAAAATATTCACTAAGCAAGAGATAGATCCTTTCATGCAGGAAGCTGATGACAAGGATTATTTACTCATAAACGATAGTTTAGAAACCGTATTGTTTGATCATTTAAAACCAGCTTATATTCAACAAACTAACCCTACCCCTAGAATTTTACAACCTTCATGCCACTTGTTCCATTAGTAGTCTACTTTTTCCTTATACTTATAGGAGGGTACCCACCTTGACCTGTTTAAGAATGAAAAAAGTAGGCGGCTATTATTTCAATGTTATTATAGTTTTTGTTTTGTAACTATTGATGTTTGTTTAGTTTTGGAAAATAAAATATTACGTCCAAATCTTGTTCTTATATATAAATCTTTACAATTTAATTTAAACAGTATTTATATATATATATATATATATATATATATATATATATATATATATATATATATATATACACACTTTTTTCGTTCTTGAACAGGTCAAGGTGGATACAATGCTCCCTCCTATAAGTATAAGGAAAAAGTAGACAACTAATGGAACAAGTGTCATCAAGGTTGTAAAATTCTAGGGGTAGGGTTAGTTTGTTGAATATAAGCTGGTTTTCAATGATCAATCGATACGGTTTCTAAACTATCGTTTAAGAGTATATTGAAAAATTTACTGTATATATATATATATATATATATATATATATATATATATATATATATATATATATATATATATATATATATATATATATATATATCTGACGCATAGAATAGAAATTTTAGAAAGAAAAGCAGAAATGGACGAAAAACAAGGCAAGAAAAATATTATTGCATAAAAGGAGTAGAACATTCGGGGGTTACCGAAGGAAAGATCAATAAATTGTTTAAAGAACAACTACAGATAAACGTAGAAGTATATAATATAATTACTAAGAATAAAGGACAAAGAAACGAAACAATAATTGTGGAAATGTCAAATTGGGAACATAAACAAAAAGTTATGGCTGCGAAAAGTAAACTAAAAAACATGAACATATATATATATATATATATATATATATATATATATATATATATATATATATATATATATATAAGTTACCACGGCCCAGACAGCTGAACTTGCAGATACTTGACACCTCAGTTCCTTTATATAAAAATGTAATTTCATATTCATAGAGTTAGTCAGAAACCAGTATTCTTGTAGTAATAAACAACATTATTGTACTCACATAAATAAAATTTCTTTTTAAAAACCCTTCATCGAACTTACAAAATATAACTGGCGCAGTCGCAACGGATCATTTTTGGGCGAATATATATATATATATATATATATATATATATATATATATATATATATATATATATATAGAAATCCGCTTTCGTATCAACGATT
The DNA here is from genome assembly GCA_963082715.1 of Harpalus rubripes. NCBI lineage: Eukaryota > Metazoa > Arthropoda > Insecta > Coleoptera > Carabidae > Harpalus > Harpalus rubripes. Next base: position 31,953,816 of record OY720452.1, on the reverse strand, counting down.
AACCAAAATTCAGAAGGAAGAAAAGAAACAAGAAGAAAGAAAAGGTCCCAGTACGAGCCCAAGTTCAACACATCTACGAGAGAACATCGTGACGTGCAGAACCAGGCCTGACGAATACAGAGCTGACCCCAGGATTCGACACTACCCATGGACAGAGTAATTCTTCTATTGTGAGTAACACATGTCAGATAATTATCAATACCACTCAGATTCTGATCGCGATACCCCAAACACTACCAAAGAATCCTCTGACTCAGAACCCGAATTTCCCTTCGAAATTACTTTTTGCCCAATTTAAATATAATAAATAAAACAAAAATGGCACCACCTGTAGCACAAGCGCAGGAAGCTGTACCTGTACCCCCGCCAAAATTAGAAAAGTATTATTTGGACATGATACCTGAATTTTATGGCGACAGTAAATTATTAGCAAGATTCATTGAAATCTGCGAAAAATTAGTTAAAAAATTCTACAATTTGGTTGACACGACAGATTTTCAGAATGAATTCTTGATGTCAAACATACTTGCAAAATAAAAGGCGATGCCGCCATTAATATTGCGAGCACCACAATTGGAAAGTGGGAAGATTTGAAACATGCACTATTAAATGCGTATTCCGATAAACGCGATTTGTATACCTTAAACATAGAAATTACAGAACTACGACAAGGAAATGAAACAGCATTTGATTTTTATAATCGTGTTCAACACGTTCTAAACTTACAAATTTCGTATATCAATAATCAAGTTGTCGAAGAAGCTAGAGCTATTTTAATTAGCTATTTTCAAAATTATTCTCTTAGAATATTACTTCGTGGACTCAAAGAGCCATTGGGAACTCTTATGAGAACCAAAGACCCGAAAGATATGAATAGCGCACTAAACATGTTAACTAATGATTTTCAATTAGAAACACATAGCCGTACACACGCAAATACACAATTCAAAAATAACACACATCACACTCAACAACCTAAACAAAAACAAGCTAACCATACCCAATATAGACAAGTACAACACCCTCAATTAATGTACAGACCTACTCCACCTAACATCCAAAATTTTGGACCCACTAATAATCAATTTTCAACTAATCAACAATATAATAAACCTTTCAACAATCACTATCCAAATAATCAATTTGTCAAACCCAATAACCAACCCCAGCAAAATGTTTTTAAACCAAATCCAAATTTTAAACCTTCCAAACCGACGCCTATGAGTGTCAGCACCAGGCAGTCGATGACACCACGCGCGAATTCTAATCCTTATCGTCCGCAGCAATTCTTCCATTCCCAAAACAGACCCAACGTTATCGCTGAAGAACTGTTTAATACCGAAATAGACGAGTATACGGAATTCGAAATTAATGAACAAAACGTAGATTATTGCGAAAATGAACCCAATTCAGATTACTACGTAACCGAACCCGATCAAGACGAGCAAACCAATTTTTTTCCTGTAACAGCCTCGGAACAAACATTGAACTAATGAATGTAATTCACAATCACAGCGAACTACTATTCATAATTTTCCCGGAAATGAATCTAAAAGCCCTAATAGACACTGGCAGTACACGTTCTTTTATAAATCCAACTATTGCAAATAAATTCTTTAAAATTAAAATTAAAAATGACCCATTCAAAATTACCACTGCACATGGAACATCTGTTGAAAATTATAGTATTATAATACCCTCTTCAAAATTATTCAACTCACCCAATACCTTGTTAAAATATCATTTATTTAATTTCCATCAAAATTTTGATATTCTATTAGGACTAGATAATTTAAAAATATTAGGTGCAAACATTGATTTGACTAACGATAAAATAAGTACCCCCAATCAGGAAATAAGAATTTATTATCACAAAATACTCCCGAAATCTCACTACGTAAAAATTCCACCTAAATCGGAAAAATTCTCTAAATTATTCGTTCACAACATCGAAAATGGTGAAGCATTCATCCCCGAAACTAAATTAGGCAATATAATTATTCCAGAAGGTCTCGCTAAAATTCAAAATTATGAAATTATTTATCCAATTATAAACTTAGGTGAAAATGAAGAAATTTTAAATTCAGTAGATTGTGTACAAATCCATCCATTAAACAATTTCGAAATAAATAATTTAAATTTTGAACAAAATGAAATAAAAAAGGAATTAGATATGAGTAAAATTAGACTTGACCATATGAACAAGGAAGAGAAACATGAGATGACAAAACTGCTGACTGAGTATTCTGATATCTTTCTCTATGACAATGAACCTTTATCTTTTACTAATGACGTAAAACATTTCATTCGCACGAAAGATGAGATTCCCGTTTATGGTAAAACTTATAGATTTCCCGAAATACATCGCAAAGAGGTACAAAGCCAAATTAATAAAATGCTAGATCAAAACATAATCCGTCCATCCCATTCACCCTGGTCATCCCCTGTATGGATTGTCCCTAAAAAGACAGACGTATCCGGCAAAAATAAATGGAGACTAGTAATCGACTACCGAAAATTGAATGACAAAACGATTGACGACAAATATCCCATACCCTACATTAACACGTTACTTGACAAACATGGCAGATGTCAATACTTTTCGACTTTAGACTTAGCCTCAGGATTTCATCAAATTGAAATGAATGAATCCGATATTCAAAAGACCGCCTTCAATACAGAAAACGGACATTACAAATTTTTGAGAATGCCATTTGGACTGAAGAACGCGCCCGCTACTTTTCAAAGAGTAATGGACAATGTTCTACGAAATTTAGTAAATGAAATTTGCCTCGTTTATTTAGACGATGTAATTATTTTCAGTACATCCCTTCAGGAACATATACAAAATTTAAGAACAGTATTTAATCGTTTGAAACAAGCAAATTTAAAAATTCAACTAGACAAATCTGAATTTTTGCGAACAGAAGTAGCATACCTTGGACACATAGTAACACCCGACGGAGTAAAACCCAATCCTGACAAGATCCATGCCATCCAAAATTATCCACTACCCAAAAATACGACCGAAATAAAAGCATTTTTAGGACTTTTAGGATATTACAGAAAATTCATTAACAATTTAGCACAACTTACAAAACCTATGACTAAATGTTTAAAGAAAGGCGCTACTATCAAATATAACGACCCCCAATATATTCAATGTTTCAATACCTGCAAAAAACTCCTAATGAATGACCCTATCCTACAATACTCGGACTTTAACAAACCATTTAACCTCACCACAGACGCAAGCGATTATGCCTTAGGAGCAGTGTTATCACAAGGCCCTATTGGTTCCGATCTACCTATTGCTTACGCTAGCAGAACGCTTAATAGTACTGAGCAAAACTACAGTACCACGGAAAAGGAATTATTAGCCGTAGTATGGGCAACCAAATACTTTCGAAGATACCTTTACGGACGAAAATTCAAAATTATAACAGACCACAAGCCATTACAATATTTACATTCATTAAAAGAACCCCATTCCAAACTAATGCGTTGGAGACTTAAACTCGAAGAATATGATTACGAAGTAATTCACAAAAAAGGTTCACTGAATACAAATGCAGATGCTCTATCACGCATCGAACTAAATGTAAACTCAGTAGATTCAGATTTCCAAAACCTTTACGACCTTATAGAGAATTTTAATGATAGCTATAACCCCGACGACACCCAATCTCTAATAGTTCAACCAGATGAAGATGAACAGAAAGACCCTGAAACCGACCAAACCATTCATTCAAATCCCGAGAATCCCATAATTGGAATAACAATTACTGAATCCCCAGTAAATTTCGGCAAAAACCAAATTTTTATAACTCAGGTAAAACACTCTCCATCTAAGCCAAAAATTAAGAAATTTCATGTTGACAAAATGAGAATCTATCTTCAAATATCTGAAATAAATTTTGAAAATGAGATTGTTAAATTCATTAAAGAATACATCCAGCCACGTATTAAATATTATTTATACTTTGAAAGTCCCATTTACGAACAATTTAGTAATGTTTTACAAAAGTATTATAAAAACTCTGAAATCATGTTTATCAAAAGTAATTCAAAATTAATAGACGTAGAGGAAGATGATGAAATTTTACAAGTCATTGAAAACTATCATGAAGGAAAAACGAACCACCGCGGAATTAATGAAGTCCACACACAAATCAAGAAGCGATACTATTGGCCAAATCAACTAAGAACTATCACAGACTTTGTAAATAAATGCGAAATCTGTTTGGCAGCGAAATACGAAAGAAATCCTATAAAACCCAAGCTTAATATTACCCCTACTCCTAATAAACCTTTAGATATTATTCACATAGACACACTCACCCTAGAAAATACGAAATTCCTCACCATCATTGACGCATTTTCCAAATATGCACAAGCATATAAAGTGAACTCTACCAATGCTGTTGAAATCTCTAATAAATTAACACAATTCTTCTCTCATCACGGCGTACCAAGATTAATTATTTCAGAAAATGGACTTGAATTTAAAAATAATATTGTGAAAGAACTACTAGCCCTTCACAAAATTGACATACACTTTATTTGTTCCCAAAATCCAAATTCAAACGGATTAGTTGAACGTTTTCACTCCACATTAATAGAACACATCCGTTTATTTAACTTGCAAGACAATTTCAAAAAGGAACTAATAAAAGACAAAGTTAATTATGCAATCTTGGCATACAACAACACAAACCATAGCACTACTAATCTAAAACCTGTAGAAATTATTAATGGACATCTTGAAACAAATTCACCACTAGACATAAAACTCGAAAAACAAATAACACAAGATTATATCCAGAAACATAAAGAAAAGACCAAACTCGTGTACAAAAATATTAATAACAAATTACAAATGGATAAAACTAAAACAATAACAAAATTAAATGAAACACGAGAAGAACTTCCTATAATACCTGAAACAGTTTATGTTCACAACAAACAGAAAGTAAACAAAACTAAAAACCCAAAATTTAAGAAAGCAAAAATTAAAAGAATTAATGAAAATTTAAAAACCGCAGAAATTGATACCGAGAATAACGATAAGAAACAATCTAAAATTCACCTAGCAAACATAAAAAGACCCCGCAAAATAATTAACGAATATCCCGCAATTCCAGGTCCCGCTACTTCGCGTACTCGTACGGAATAGATATCAAGGACATCACCCTTCACCCAGGACTATTGACTATTAATCTCGGACATGCAAAGCTGCAAAGAACTCAACATACTTTCGTACATTTTTACGACTTACAACCCCTCAAGTTACAATACGAAAATCTTAATAAACAATACTTAAATCTCATACACACAATAAACACGGACAATACAGTCACTGCAGATTACGAAAATAACAACAAAATCGTGGAATACATACAAAGTAACATTAATGAAAAATTTAATCATTTTTCCACACACTCTAGAACTAGATGAGGTATATTTAATGCATTAGGAACAGTAGTAAAATCTATAACCGGAAATTTAGACGCTGAAGATGATAAGAGATACACTGAAATTTTAAAACACTTGCAAGAAAATCAATCCAAACTAAATAATCAAATAAAGCATCAGTACTCTGTAAGTCACCAAATGATAGAATATTTCAACAAAACTGTCGACACTATCAGGGAAAACGAAAATATTTTAAAATTTAAAATTGAACAACTTATGCACATTGTTATCGCTGGAGACAAAAATAACAATAAATTATTAATTAAAGACATTTATAACCAATTAAACACTCTGTACACTATGACATTCAATACTTTACAAGATATTGAAAATTCTTTAACCTTTTGTAAACTTCATACCTTGCATCCTAGCATCATCAAGTCTCACGACCTATATAAAGAATTAAACAAAATTTCAAAATTTTATAATGACGAATTACCATTCAAAATAAATCAAGAAAATCTTTTAGAAATAGAAAAATTAATTTCTGTTAATTTCAAATTGCAAAATAACAAAATTGTATACTTTATAGAAATTCCTATAAATTATTAAACCCAGTTTGAACTTATCCACCTAATTCCAACCCCCACAAAACACAATTCCGACTTTGTTACTATCATTCCTAATAGCGAGTATATTCTGAAATCTGAAGATGGTCATTTAAGATCTTTATACGATATGTGCACTCGCAATAAAGAAAACACTTATCAATGTCCCAATAAAATCAAGGAAATTACCGAAGATTCCTGTGAGAAGAATTTTATTCTACAAAACAACGTCGAAAATTGCCATTTCATTAAATTAAATATAAAGAAAAATCACATTGAATACATCGAAGAAATTAACCAATATTTAGCAATTTTTCCAAACCCTGAACATTTAAGCCAAATGCAATCAAGGCGACAGCATAAGCGACATACAAGGCATACTTTTGATTAAAGAAGACAACTGTAAACTTCAAATCAAAAATAAAAATTTACTTTTCAAACAAGGCACATTTGGCAAACCCTTAGTAACCGAAAATTTCGAAATTAATTACAATATTACAAAAATTCCAAAAATGGCTATCGAACTTAACTCCATCAACGATTTAAAACCAATAAACAAGTTCGATGACACATTATACTATAATAATGATCAAATTAAAGCAGAAGACTTCAACTACCCATTGTGTGCACTGTACATAATTTTCATCACCGGTGCCATCATCATCGCTGTAGTCTACTTCCGAAAGACGTTCCTCAAGAAAAAAGAAGAACCCAAGGACGAAGACATCGAACTTCAATCGCGAACTTCATCCCCTAGGTCGGCGCTGAAGCTCCCCGACGAAGCTCAATTCTAGCGAAGGAGGAGTTACCACGGCCCAGACAGCTGAACTTGCAGATACTTGACACCTCAGTTCCTTTATATAAAAATGTAATTTCATATTCATAGAGTTAGTCAGAAACCAGTATTCTTGTAGTAATAAACGACATTATTGTACTCACATAAATAAAATTTGTTTTTAAAAACCCTTCATCGAACTTACAAAATATAACTGGCGCAGTCGCAACGGATCATTTTTGGGCGAATATATATATATATATATATATATATATATATATATATATATATATATATATATATATATATATATATAGAAAATGATTTAACATGGGAAGAGATGAGAAAGAAAGAGCGAGAGCAGGGGTTGGGTGCGTAATACACAAGAATCTGGAACAATCAATTCTAAAGTGGAACTGCATAGACGAAAGAATATTAACAGTAAAATTAGAAAAATCGGCTAGTCTTACACCTAATATAATGATAGTGTACGGAGTGGACGAGAATGCTAAAAAAGAGGAAAAAGGTGTTTTTTGGGAAAAATGCAAATAACCTACATTGAACTAATAGAACCAACATTCATTATGGGAGCCATCAACGCAAGAGTAGGGAAAGAAAAAAGAGGTCTAAAAGAGGTAATGGGGAACCATGGAGAATCAGTCAAAAAGAATTATGGAGATAGATTAATAGACTTTTGCGTAAACAACGATTTAGTTATATTAAACACAACATTTCCACACAAAGATATTTATACCTTTACTAGAGAAGTCCAAAGCCGAAACGAAACATCTTTAATAGATTACTTTCTCAAGACCACAGAAAATATGTAAAAGATGTAGGAGTAAAAAGAGGTTTCGAAATAGGTAGTGATTATTTTCTAACTACATCTAAAGCAAAACTAAAGAAAGGGAATAATAAGCAAATACAGAAACAGGCGAGAAATGAGAGGAAAATAATTAAATACAGAATAGACAGGTTAAAAGATATCCAAATTCAAGAACAATACAAAGAAAAGATAAAAGAACTAATCGTTATAGGAGAAAAACCAAACACAAAAAACCTAGAAAATATGTGGAGTACTTTCAAGGCAATTATAATGAAAGCAACTAGAAGTGTATGTGGAGTAATCAGTACAACACAAAATAGAAAACAAACAAATTGGTGGAATGAAGAAGTTAAACAAGATGTAAGAAAAAAGAAACTGAAATGGCAATGTTATCTGAAAAACAAAAACCCAGAAAATTACGAACAATATAAAAGTCAGAAAAAAAGAGTCAAAGAAGTAGTCAAAAGATCAAAGGAGAAGTCGTGAGATGAATTTGGAAAAATAATGGAGAAAAACTATACAGAAAACCAGAATTTATTCTATCGAGTACTTAAAAATATTAGAAAAGAAAAACAAATAACATTAAAACAACTAAAAGACCTCGTAAAAGACAAACAAGAAAATATAATAACAGATAATAAAGAGATTATAAAACGGTGGAAAGAACATTTCCAAGAACGTTCAGAAGCAAACCTAATTATCAACAAAAACTAAACAGATGTTGAAACGGAAATATAAAAGGAAGAGAAAGAATAGGAGGGGGAGAAAACTAAAATTACGAAAGAAGAGTTAAAGGAAGTACTAAGAAAACTTGGACCTGGTAAAGCAGCTGGCCACGATAATATAAAAGCAGAACAAATTAAGTACATGGGGGTTGAGGGAGAAGAAATATTACTGATAATTCTAAATAAAATATGGGATACAGGAACGATCCCACGAGACTGGAAAAAGGCAGTGTTCTTTCCAATATATAAAAAGGGAGACAGCAGGAGCTGCAGCAATTATAGGGGAATATCGATTCTATGCACGGTAGCTAAAATTTATGAAGCAATTGTTGAAAATAAATTAAGGATAGAAACAGAAAAAACCCTGGAAAAGGCACAAAGTAGATTCAGAAAAGGTCACTCCACTCAGGATCAGATATTTACATTAGAAAACTCAACAGAGAAAACTTTAAGACAAGGTAAACAATTGTGTTTAGCGTTTCTATATTTAGAAAAGGCTTTCGACAGGGTACAAAGACCGAAAATGTGGCAAATTCTAAAAGAAAGAGAAATCAGTCAACAAGTAATAAAAGCAATTAAAGGCATATACCAGCAAACAATTAATTACATAAGAACAGGGAATGAGTACTCAGAGGAATTTAAAACAACACAAGGACTAAGACAAGGAGGTGCGCTGAGCCCTCTACTTTTCATTATATACGTAGACAATATAAATAAAAACGTGAAACATAAAGTTAAAAAAGTAGAAATCGGGCACTACAAACTACAAAAGACTTATATTTCAGAGTGCGCATTTGCGGACGATCTGGTAATCCTGGCAGAAAACAATGACAAACTTCAATATAATATAAATATATGGAACAACGAAATGGAAAAGCGTAATATGGCAATAAATACGACAAAATCAAAAACAATGGTGATATCGAGAGAAGAAAAAGCTCTTAGCATAAAACTTAAAGACAAAGAAATAGAACAAGTAGAATCGTTTCAATACCTGAAATCAATATTACATAATAAAGGAAGATTCGAAGAAGAAATCAATAATAGAATTAAAGCGGCCCATAGATGCTATTACTTGCTAAATAAAATCGTTTTAAACAACAAAAGAATAAATGAGGAAATAAAAATTACTCTATATAAAACCATTTTCAGACCAACGTATATACAGTAGTGAAACATGGAACCTAAAGCAACAATTGAAGAGTAAATTACAAGCAGTAGAAATGCGATATCTGAGAAAGGTACATGGAGTGACAATACTAGACAAAGTCAGAAATGAAAATATTAGAACACATTTACAAATAGAAAGTATGATAAAAACAACAGAGAAAAGACAATTAGAATAGTACGGACACTTCATACGAATGCCTGATCTAATCTGGAACACAAAGTCTACTGCTGAAAAAAGAAGAGGTAGACCAGCAATGATTTGGGATAAAAACATGGAAGAATTATTGAAGAAGAACAGCATCACTCAACAGGAGGCTAATAATATAGCAAAGAACAGAATACAGTAGAAAAATCTAATAAAGAGTATATAAAATTTTAAAATTAAGCATAAACAAGTAATGGACCCTAAAATCCCAACACATTACTTTTGAAAACTATATCGGAAATTACACAGATAACGTTGCCCAAATTCAGGTAACAAAAGATCAAAAGGTGCTTTCAATAAAAAATTTGCGGCATAAACGGCTTACTTTATTTCAAAGATTATAATTATTATAAAATCAGTATTACATCTAACGGCAAATTGAGTCACGGTATGGATTAACATTTCTAGTTTAAATTAACAATAGGGTATTCCACTTTAGATTTTATTATTTTAAATTAAAGTTCGTTTAATTGGATATATAGCTTAAAACTTGACCAATATTTTTTCCACATATGCGCTACAGATCCCCTTAGCTATCAGTGAGATATTGAGATAAATACGCCTACTGAAAAAATAATTTAGGAGTACGGCAACTGATCGGCCCCACCTACTGGCTACCTCGTTTCTCACCTACAATTCCCTGTTTAACTTGGTGACAACATGGCATTACCTTTAAAACAAATGCACAACTAAGATGCTCCCCCCTCCAAACGTGCGCCATATTCTACATTTAACAGAAGTTTCCGAGATCCCATTGATGGCCTTCGAAATCCGGATACCCTATATATATATATATATATATATATATATATATATATATATATATATATATATATATATATATACAGGGTGTAAATGAAATAAGTGCATTAAATTTAACCAGTAATGTAACTCGACGAGAGCAACAATATTTCTTAACAACTTTCTCGAAATCGCATACTTTTTTAGAATTTTTACCACCCCGTAAATTGACGAGTCGTTCCACATATTTTTCTAATAATTGAATGCAGTAGCAATAGCTATGAACAATTTTGTTTTAGCAATTGACAGTTTTGTCAGTTGTTGCAATCACCGGTTGCAATTATATTTTGGCATTAGTAATAAACTTGTTTATCAGGTAAAATTCTGTCAAAATGCTTACGTTTACAAATAGCGAGTACACAGATATTGTATACTTGTATCATACTGTTCCTAATATTCGCACATTTTTTAGTCTTGTACATCTTTATCACAATACGAAGTGTCACATATGACAATTTTAAATAAAGCAACAGTTGTATCCATATGATGTGCAAAAAGATCAATGTTTTCAGCAGACTTCGATTTTGGGAAAGGCTGATAATGTTCATTAATGAGACTGAATTTACTTGGGAAGGTGTACTTATGCACAATACACATTTCAACAGACGAAAATGATGTAAAAATTTTCATTAAAAAATGTTTGAGCGGGAACAATAAATGGACGACTAATTATTGGTACTCATTTACCTCGTTTAAATGGACAAAAGTTTGTACTTACATTTTTTGAATAACGTATTTAAACTGTTAAGATTTGTCGACGATAAATAATCATCTCATAACCTAATAACTATGCCTTTGCTCTTCCTCCCCACGTTCCTCCTTGTCATCCTCTATTCACAGGTCATTAAAACCTGGTTTAATACACAACTTTATAATTTTGTTATCCAAAATTTAAATTTCTTTATTTTAAAAATTGTAGTATTACGAATTAATTAATAGTAAATGTTATTTCCGTTGATTCGTTTATTAATTACTGTGACTGCAAGTCACCTGCAAGTGTAGCCGATAATCGAAAATTTTTGAGCTGTTTGTATCCCACTTGAATACGGCAGCACCATTTGTGTGGCTTATGCGCAATACACATTTCAACAGACGAAAATGCTGTAAAAATTTTCATTAAAAATGTTTGGGCGGAAACAATAAATGGACGACTAATTATTGGTACTCATGTACCTTGTTTAAATGGACAAAAGTTTGTACTTACATTTTTTGAATAACGTATTTAAACTATTATGATTTGTCGAAGATAAATAATCATCTCATAACCTAATAACTATGCTTTTGCTCTTCCTCGATACCCCGTACCCCTCGTTCCTCCTTGTCTTCCTCTATTCACAGGTAATTAAAAGCCTGGTTTAATACACAACTTTATAATTTTGTTATCCAAAACTTAAATTTCTTTATTTTAAAAACTGTATTATTACGAATTAACAATAAATGTTATTTCCGTTGATTCGTTTATTAATTACTGTGACTGCAAGTGTAACCGATAACCAACAATTTTTGAGCTGTTTGTATCCCACTTGAATACGGCAGCAGCCATTTGATCTCCATGGGCGGGTAACGAAATATACAGCAAATCTTTAAAGAATTTTAACTCAAAATCTAAGACAGAAAATTATTGTTGCTCTCGTCGAGTTACATTACTGGTTAAATTTAATGCACTTATTTCATTTACACCCTATATATATATATATATATATATATATATATATATATATATATATATATATATATATATATATATATATATGACACCTGCTTATTCTCGTGTTTTTCATGGCTTCTATTTTCTTTCTCGTTCCCATGGATACCGTTTCCATTACATTACTCCTCTCTTAATTTTGTTCGTCTCGAACAGTTTCATCAGTTCCCGCATAGGGCGCTAATCTATCCAAATGCACAACTTTGAATTTCCCTTTTGACAATTTTTGAATACGATATACTACATCAATAATCCTTTTTATAACCTTATATGATTCATCCCAAGATGATTGTAGTTTTGGACTTAACCTGCGTGAGCGGTGAGGATTGTACATCCAAACTAGATCACCTTCTTTAAAGCCAGCAGAATTAGCCCGTAAATCGTATCTTGCCTTCATTCTATCACTTGCATGTCGTATATTATTCCTTACCATATCATGAATATTCTTCATTCTTTCTTCTAAATCTACCACAAACTCATCCTCAGTTTTCTGTCGCATATCAGGTTTACCAAATTTAATATCACATAGCAGATTTAATTCTCGGCCGAAAAGAACTTTTGCTGGGCTATGCCCAGTGGTTTTGTGTATGGCAGATCTATATGTCATTAAAAATAAAGGAAGATGTTGATCCCAATCACGTTGATTCGCAGAAACCATTTTAGCTAAATGTTTCTCCAGGGTCTGATTAAATCTTTTCACAATCCCATCCGATTGTGGACGCAGTGGTGTTGTTCTTTTGTGTATAGAAAAACGTTCACAAAATTCTTGAAACAATTTAGATGCAAAATTTCGTCCTTGGTCAGTATGTATTTCTAAAGGAATTCCATTTCTACAAATTAAATTATCGACTAATATTTCAGCAATAGTGGATACTTCTTGATTTGAAATGGCATATGCTTCTGGCCACTTACTAAAATAATCCATTAGTATCAAAATGTATTAATTTTCCGGTTCGTTTCTGGATATGGCCCTACTATATCCATCGCTACTCGTTCAAATGGTGCACCTACGTTGTACTGTTTCATTTTTCTTCGTGACTTATGTTTTGGTCCCTGTACAGAAGCGCATACTGTACATTTTTTACACCAGTTTTTAATGTCCGAACGATAATTCACCCAGTAAAATTTTCTTCCAACTTTCTCTAATGTTTTATTAAGACCTAGCCGTCCACCCAATTTTCCGTCATGCATCCCTTGTAATACTTGTAGAATATAGCTTCTTGGAATTACAATTTGAGACCAACCTGATTTTCCATCAACAGATTCCCATTTTCGTTTCAGAATACCTTTATTTAAAACTAACGAGTCCCACTGTGCCCAAAGACTTTTAAATGTATCACTGTTATTAGCTATATCTGCCCACGTTGGTCGTTGATCTTTCTTCTTCCATTCCATGATTTGTTTTATCTCCAAATCTTTCGCCTGTTCTTTTTCCAATTGTTTATCTTCCCATTCTAGATTGGAGAAAAAAATTTGGGTTATACTTATTACACCATCTTTTATTTCTTTCTGGTAGCAGTGTTTACAATTAGTAGAGCAAGGCCGCCTGTATAGAACATCAGCATTCTTATGACTAATAATTCCCCGACGATATTCAATATCGAAGTAGTATTGTTGAAGAATTTCTATCCATGTAGCTACTTGACCCTCTGGATTCCTAAAATTCAATAACCACTGCAATGCAGCATGGTCTGTGCGAAGCAAGAACTTTCTTCCTTATAAATATTTGTGAAAATGTATTAATGATTTATAACTGCCGAAAATTCCTTTCTTGTCACGCAATAATTTTGTTCTGATTTTGAAAGTACTTTACTAAAATAACCAATTACTCTTTCTTCGCCATCCTGTATCTGAGGCAGTATACCCCCAATACCAGTACCACATGCATCTTTATCTACAATAAATTTGCCATCTGTTTTCGGGTATGCCAAAATTGGAGAACTGCATAAATATATTTTTAAGTTATTGAAGGGTTTTTCACATTCCTCATTCCAGATAAACGGCCGAGCTTCTTCCGCTAACTGATACAGAGGTTTGGCAATTTCAGAAAAACCTTTGACAAAGCGACGATAGTATGTACAGAGTCCAATAAAACTTCGTACTTCATTTTTATTTTGACGACATGGCCAAGTTGTTACCGCACGTATTTTACCTGGATCTATAGATATACCATCTGCAGATACTACACGATCGAGGTAATGTACTTTCTCTTTAAAGATGCAGCATTTCTTAGGATTTAATTTCACATTGGCTTCTCTAAAACGTTGAAAAACTCTTGAAAGATTATATAAATGTTCGTCAAAATTTTTCCAATCACTATGATATCATCTAAATATACAAGGCAGCATCCCCACGACAGTCCACGAAGTTCCATTAATCTTTCAAAAGTGGCAGGTGCCTTGCATAGTCCAAATGGCATTACTTTAAATTGCCATAACCCATATTTGGTAGATGAAGTATAATTTCTTCCTTACCAATTTTTAAAGGTCTTTCTTTCAAATCTGAGAATAATCCATATTAATTCATAAAATCTATGCCAAGAATAAATTTTTCAACAATGTCAGCCACTAGTACTCTATGCCTAAAAAGATAACTTCCAATTTTGATATTTACATGCGTTGTTCCTTTGATGGGAGATAACTCACCTGTGGCTGTTTGAATGTTACATTTTCTAGTAAAAGGTGTAACATAAGCTTCCTCTAAACAGTCTGATCTAATAATAGAAGCATTCGCGCCAGTGTCTATTGTCAGTTGACGAGCTATATTATTTATAAATGCATCCGCCATTAAACTATTCACATTTTGTTTAATACCAGATATCTAGATCTTCGTAGGGCTACCAAAATAATCAGTCAGTATTCGCCCCCTAATACTAACTTTCCTTAGTTTCTCTTCTTCTCTTGACATTCATCCCGACGTAGTTTGGATGTATTACGCCAACAGTTTGATTTTATGTGACCCGGCTTTCCGCAAATCTAACATACTATTTTCTTTTTTTGTTTTCCCATTTTTAATTGTTCCATAAAACGATGTTGTTGTATTAATAATTCTTTTATTTCTTCCCTTAATGATTTTTCTTCTGAAATGTCATTTTTTTAATTTTATGATGGCACATAGCTGGTTTTGCAGCTTCAATCTCTAGTGCACAAATGAGACTTTCACTATATGTTTTCCATCTTCCTAATCTTAGAGATTGTTAAATTTCAGGATCACGAATTCCGTCAATAAAAGATTGTCTAGATATTTTGTTAAATATATCCTCAGGAATATTTCCATACGCTAATCGCACCAAACGTACAATTTCAGCCTCAAATTCTTGAAGACTCTCCCCAGATTTTTGTACTCGCGCTTTAAGTTGCGTAAAATATACCTCAGTCAGGTGTTGATCCCCGAATCGGAATTCTAGGGCATTTAAAATAGTATAGTAGTCTTCTTGCATTGACGGTGGTATCGTTTGCAATATTACTAATGCATGTCCTCGCAGCGCAAGAATAAGTCCTGCAGCTTTTGCCTTGTCGTCCCATCCATTGGAAATTGTTGCGACTTCAAACTGCTTTTTATATATGGTCCATGACATTTGTCCGTCAAAAGTAAGAGTACTCACTTTACTACATGTTACCGTATTAGGTACAGTGAAATTATTCATTTTCAGTTATTCTCATTTACTTTCTAACGAAATTATTTTCTCTTCTATGGTAGAAATGTTGTTTTTAACCAAAATATCATTTTCTTCAATTTTCTTTGAATATTCTGCTAAATTTTGTTCCATTGACAGTGCATTTTCTTTTAATTTTTCTGCTACTATCTTCGACAACTGATCCTCCATCGCAGTAAACTCATACTGTTCCGGATCATTTCCTTCTGTCGCAGTAACATCATGTAATCTTTCTAACATCTCTGATTTGTTCCCCTTTATTGATAAACCCCGTTCGTCCAGCTCTTCCCTCAGTTCTTTGATTGTTAAATCAACTAATTTCATTTTTTTTCAATCCCATTTCTGACACCAAAATGTTACGAATTGTGGGTAATAATAACATATCCAAAAATCTTGACACCTGCTTATTCTCCTGTTTTTCATGGCCTCCATTTTCCTTCTTGTTCCCATGGATACCGTTTCCATAACAATATATATATATATATATATATATATATATATATATATATATATATATATATATATATATATATTATAAATATATAAATATTTTCAAAACAGTATCTCTTTCGGTTTAACGGGAAAGGACTAACTTTCTTATTTTAAATGGACTGCTATGTTTTTCATTCTACCATTGAATTCAGCAGAAAATTTTACATATGAAACCATAAAAAAATATTTATGATCAATCACTTCCGGCTTAATTAAACTTTTTTGATTTTTTTTTCACAAATAAGGTGTATTCTGTAAGAAAACTGTTAATTTTAAAATGTATGTTAAAAATAAACTAACTTGCTGTTTAAATATATAATTTCTATTCTGTAACTATCAGTTCTGTTAAAATTTTAACACACAAGTTAAAATTAAGTGTTAAAACTGTATATTCTAACGGGGTGTATACTTTAAGGAAACTTAATTTTAAACAATATGTTAAAAATAAACTTGCTGTTAAAATATATTTCCTATTCTGTAACTATCAATTCTGTTGAAATTTTAACACACGTGTTATAATTAGGTATTAAAACTGTATATTTTAACGTCATTCAAATCGATACCTTTATAGCTATTAACATTCCTAGGAATGTTATGTATATCATAACTGTCGAAGATGTCGGTTTGAAATTTTTCAGACATCTGAGGCTTGTTATGATTAATAACATCCGTGGTTTGTTCAATAGTTTATCGGTTTCAGAAAATTAAGACATTATTGATAAATATCAATATTTGAAATTCTCTCATTAATGCTACTTTCAGATTGTCATGGTTAACAGAACAATTATTTTGACATATGTCAATATGACAAATATTCAAACTATGTGCTTTGTTCCGCATGTTTATTACTTTAGAATAAAGTAGACCGTAATTGGAACGATAGGCTAACGTTATCTGTATGTATTAATGAAGAGCATTATATTTTCATTTTATTTTATATTCATTTTGTAAACCGTTGTTGACAAGTCAGTATGGTAATAATATTACCATACAGATACAGCTATTACTTAGTTCCCAGCCTACTTTTGTACATGTAAACAGTGGAATAATATCCTGAAACCGGTAAAAGTTTTAACATCTGTTAATACAATAAAATTATAACAGCATTTTATTATCGTTGATGAGAATAAAAAATATCTAGGTGATATTTAGTACAATATACAACTGTTTTACGAAATATTTCATTTAATAGGGTCATCCGTTTCATTGTGGATCACAGCTTGGTTGCCAGTAGAAATATATAATTAACATAATTCAAGAAAAATTGACAACTGAACCTTTGAATGGTAATCCGAGAGCTCGATTTAAACATAGTTCTTTAGTATAATGTATTAAATGCACTTAAAATTGTTTATTCCTGTAACAATAACATAGCTTATCATTTTAGATCGACAATTCTGAGGGTCAAGAAGAAGAAATTTTTACATACCTAATAATAATTTATTACAATTTCAATACAATTCATTTTAAATATATTTTTTTATTAAACACCCTTCATGGTAAATAGTAGATTAAGATGAATGTAAGTGCTATTTTTTAAAAAATGATTTAAATCAAGGAAAAAAAAAGAATGCTAGTCGGCGGGATTTGAACTCAAGACCTCAACATCTGTACAGTTGCGTGCTACTCAATACACCACGGTCGTGGGTTAAAATCCCGCCGGCTAGCATTCTTTTCTTTCCTTGATTTAAATCATTTTTTAAAAAATTGCATTTACATTCATCTTAATCTACTATTTGCAATACATTCCTGATAAGGTTGTGCGAATGTCTGACAATTCACAGGTGTTTAAAACGTAGTGGTAGTTTAGATATACCCCACACCTAACATGTGATGCGGGTCTCATACACAAGTATATGAGAATATAACTTAAGAAAAGATTGTATATACTGGCGGATTTGCAGCCCAGCCGTGGTGTAATTGGTAGCACGCAACAGCCAACAGTACAGATGTTGAGGTCGTGGGTTTAAATCCCGCCAGTTAGCATTCTTTTCTTTTCAATCTCATCAACATTGATCAATGGGATTACTCATTTTGCAAACCTAAATTACTACTATAAATTTTTAAAACTAAAGATTTACTTATTAGTATATCCTTTAGTATGCATTAGTATATAGTTACTTATTCACATTAATAATGATGTGTACACCAGCACTATACTCTGCTTTTTCACTAACACACATTACACTAGCTCGAAGGGTTTAGTCCTCTTCAGTCGTCTACTCAGGTTCATGTTGTCGAGGAGCTGGATGACCTGGATATTGACATAATGGAGGAGTCGCTGTTCATAACTCTTTACAAATTTGTTGACGATCTGGTTAAACAGTGTCCATATCCAAATCCCTGTATACCTCACTGTTCCTAGAATACCAAGGCGCATTAATAATACACCTAATTACTTTTTTTTGGAATCGCTGGATTACTTCTTAATTGTTCTTTTTGGCACAACCCCACAGCTGGATACCATATGTTCATACAGGCTTAAGAATTTGGTTTTACAGAAGTACTTTATTATGGATTGACAGGCGGAATTCCGTCCTAACAGCCAATACATTTTTATCAATTTAATATTCAATTCTTTTTTTAACTCCCGTCATACTGTAGGTGTGTGTGTGTGTGTGTGTGTGTGTGTGTGTGTGTGTGTGTGTGTGTGTGTGTGTGTGTGTGTGTGTGTGTATGTGTGTGTATGTGAGTGTGTGTGTGTGTACGTGTGTATGTATGTATGTATGTATGTATGTGTATGTGTGTGTATGTATGTGTATGTGTGCGTGTGTATGTGTGTGTGTATGTAACGATTTTTTCGTTTACGATAACCCTTATAACAAACTTCCAAATATATCTATTTTCCGTTTTTAAGCTTCCTGCACAACGAGTTGATTAGATTTTGGGTAAAATTGGATAAATGGAAGTGATACTTTACTTGAAGTCCATAACAGTTTTTAATGGAAAACTATATTAAAATATGGTCCACATGTTTTTAATTTTAGTATTTAAGACTTTTATATCATGCGAAACAACATATTAAATTTTGGCTACAATTAATCAACCAGAAGTGATTCTTTACTTGAAGCTCTGAACAGATTCTCGTGATAAATATATTATGATATATTGCAAAACTTGTCTAATTTACTATTTACGACTTTTATATGAAGGGGAATAACATATTAAATTTTGGATACAATTGATTAACCGGAAGTGATACTTTATTTGAAGCTCTGAACAGATTTTCATGAAAAATAAATTGATACAATCCAAAACTTTTCAAATTTGGTATTTAAGGCTTTTTTATTAATAATAATGACATGTTAGATTTTTTCTAAAATTGATAAATCGGAAGTGATACTTTACTTGTAATTCTGAAGTGTTTTTTTGTGAAAAATATAATAATATATTCCAAAACTTGTCAAATTTAGTATTTAAGACTTTCATATAACGGGAAGCAACATATATTTTGGCTAAAATTGATAAACCGGAAGTGATATTTTATTTGAAGCTCTGAACAGATTTTCATGAAAAATGACATATTAGATGTTTTCTAAAAGTGATAAATCGGAAGTACTACTTTACAGGAAGCTATAAACAGATTTTCTTGAAAAAATATATTAAAACACTATCCAAAACTTCTCAAATTTGATATTTAAAACACGTGTATAATTTGAAACAACATTGAATTTTGACTATACCTATATGATAAACCGGAAGTGGTACTTAATTTGGAGCTCTTAACAGATTTACGAGGAAAAACATAATAAAATATAATCCAAAATTTTGTACTACAGAGTTTTCTATTTATTGGAACAACAAATTAGATTTTGTTTACAAACGATCAACCGGAAGTGATACTTTACTTCAAGTTCATTGCTATTTCAAACATGGAATTGACGGGAGGTCATGTGTTGGCCCCATCACATTTTTTCTTTTTGATGTGGGCTTTCCAGCGTAGTTTAGCGTGCAATGTCATACCCAAATATTTTGCTGTATTATCGTATGGTACTTGGATATTATTTATGCTAACGGGGATATGTTGATTTCTTTTGTTGGTGAATTTGACATGGACAGATTTGGTGTCATTTAGTTTGATTCACTATTGTTTAGTCCAGTTGTTAATTGTGATAAGCGAGATTTGTAGATTTATTGCCGCTTCTTCGTGGTCTTTGCGTATGGTCATTATTGCAGTGTTAGCAGCAAAGGTGGCTATCGTGTCATGCTCTAATTCAGGAATATCACTGGTGTACAGTAGGTGGAAGACTGGCCCTAAAACACTGCCCTATGGAAGCTTGCCTTAATATCCGAGTAGGCATCTTCTTGCACAATTCTAAAAGCTTTATCAGAAGTATAAGACTTCAATAATTGGGAGAATGGTTTGGGCAGAAGCTTTCTTAATTTATAGTTAAGTCCAGGAAGGCAGTGGAACAGAATTTTCTTTCTTTCATTGACTTTTAAATTATGTCTGTGATCCTATGGAATTGGTCTATAGTTGAGTGACTCTCTCGGAAGCCAAACTGGTGTACTGGCATAATGTTTCTATCTTCAATAACAGGTTTCAATATTTTTAGAAGTATTTTTTCGAACAGTTTCGAAATTATAGGGAGTAACGATATTGGCCTGTAAGACGATACTTCATTTGGTGGTTTTCCGAAATTAGGTTTCATTATCACTTCTGCTATTTTCTATATCTTTGGTACATATTTTAATCTAAAGGATGCGTCAATGAGATAGGAAAATTTTACTATTGCTTTCCTAGCAAGTTGTTTTAGGATTTCCCCATTAATAAATCATACCCTGGTGCTTTCTTTGAGTTGATGTTTATTTTTATTTCTTTAGCTATTTCTTTTGAAATAGTGAGTCTGATATCTTCTTCTTGAGTAAGGATTTCCCAGTCAAGAGTGCCATCACCCTCATTCGGTTGGAAGGTCATTTCAAGGTGTTCAGCAAATCTGTTATCCTTTTGCATGGTGCTTTTTGTCTATGTACCGTCTGCATTTTTAATTGGTGGGTTTTGGATGATTGGTTTTTTAGCATTTTGGTGGCTCTCCATAGCGAATAGTTGTATTGTCATTTGACAGTTCAGTTAGAAAATCACTCAGAGTTACTTTTGATTTTTTGAATATCTCTTTTGAATTGCATTATTTAATACAGTTTTATCTGTCTGAGATCTAGATTGGTGCCAAATTCCTCTGAGTTTTCTTTTTTCGGAGATGAGTGCTCTAATTTCTCTGGGGTAATTATTACTTTTGGTTCGTGGGATAATATTAGGTGTACCGTAAAACGGGGTGCATAGGATCAGCTGTGTGAATGGGGTCGAAACTTCGTATCTGTCAATTATATTTTATAACTTCAAAATTCGTCAAATCAAATTCGTCTTTTTGCGTTACTAGATTGGCACCACAATAATCAACATACGTTTTATGTTTCTCAACCAAATGAATTGGAGAGAAATTTACTAGATTACATAACCTCAAATGCAAAACATATGTTCATTTTCGAGAGCTGCAAAACTTCTTTTGTACAACGTAAGTAAACAATCATTCAATATTGTGCATATGATTTTAACAATCGTTGAACATTTTCATAACACTGCAAAATATTTTTTAAATTTGTTGATACATTTTTGAGTAGGTATTTTAGAAAAATCTGTTTCTGCGACGTCGATTTGGAATGGGCCCGTCCAACTTTTTTTGAATTTTTTATATGTTACGAAAAATTTAAAAATAGAAAATCCGTATTTTTGTTTTCTTAAAATTATGCTTAATTAAAGCCGAAAATAATTATTAAAGTTTTGGCGCGAAAGTTGTGACGTTAGCGTCACTCCGTCATAAGTAGAGAGAACCGACATACGTTACCATTAATAATGGTAATATAATACACAATACATGTTGCAATAATAAAAATAGGTATCCATTACAAAATGTAATCAAAATCTTTAGAGCTAATGGTAATAAATGAACGAGATAGATAGTTATATCATTTTAAAATATATATTTGTTTGATTTACTTACATGAGTAGGTATAGAAGTAGTATTAAATTATAATTTATTAAAAACTTCCAAAGTACATATTATGCATAAAAAAATCAGGTAAGTAAAATTAATAATTTTTGCTCGTTTTCATAATCTAGTTGCTTTAATTATGTGACTTTAAGACGTTTTTTAATATAATATTGAAGGTTATTATACTCACCAAGTGCCATTTTTATAATATATAATATATATATATATATATAATAATAATATAATAGTATTTAAACTATTTTCTATTATAATTAAATACAACAATGACAGTATTGATTACAATAATCAAAGCATAGTTCATAAAAAGTAATTCAACATTTACATTTCCTTAACAATGCTAATTGTTAACATATTAAACAAACAATTCTTTTGTATATATTTTAAATATTTTTTTTTATCATTTCAACAAAAAATATGTGAGTGGTTACACAAATTTTGTTCTAAATACTGTTTATTTTATTTATTGTACAAAAATTATATACTGACTCATTATTTTGTAATTAATAGCTGAAGATGGTCCACTGTGGGCCGAAACGTCCATTATGTAAATAAAACATTTTACAAAAAATATCTGGATCAGAAAGGCCTTATCCTTGGGAAAAATACCTTCAATATTTACTAAATGATTACAACAGTGACAAGTTTTGAGATTATAATAATTAAAACATAAATTATAATATAAATTTATTTAATAAGTAACTTTTGTTTTGATCTTAATAAAAAATTACTCGGATATATTAAACATGTGTATTCTGGACAACGTCTGCAGAACTCCCGAAGTATGATGACTGTCGATGAATTGTTGACTCCTGGGACTTCTGGACAACGTCTGCAGAAATTCCCGCTGTATGATGAATTATATTTCGATGAAGATGTTGATAGCCACAGGTGTGGAAATCCGGCTCGAAGGACCAAAATATGTTTGTTTGACTACAAAACATATACGAGTCTTGGGTTGGGGTTTCCACAAGACAGTGAATAAAATCAGAAGTTGAAAAAAGAAGAATACTTTATTCACAAAAACAATAAATTTGAAATGAGATAAATGTTGAGTAGATTGCTTCGCTACTCAGCAACATGTACATAATAACGACTTTGGTATACAACTACTGAGCCGAGCTCTATTTTGCACGTCATCGTCTTACCCTCAAGGAGGGGATGGTAGTGGTAGGGAGACTTGCCACCCCATTGGTTATGGGCGTTAACATACTACCCCCCTTGAAAGTATCATGCTTTCAACAAAAACAACACATACATATGAAAATACAATATTTAAGTACATAAATACATGAATGAAGATTTTAATACTAATGAACATATGAGAAATATATAAAAAATAAAACGAAGAACAAAATGTTATGAAAAGTTAATAATTGACACTATTTAATATTTTATTGGTTTGGTAACGGACAAATACGGGACACTGCACGTTTTATCACTCCACGCACTGTTTGCACTGACACAGTTCTGGTGAGTCCATCAGCACCAGGATAACATGCGCGTACTCTGCCAAGGGCCCATTTTTGCGGTGGAACGTTGTCCTCTTGTAGGAGTACCAAGCTACCAAGCTCCACCTTTTGACCTCGTTGTCTCCATTTGACCCTCTGTTGCAACTGGTGCAAATATTCTTTGCTCCACCGTTTCCAAAAATGTTGTCGCATGTTTTCCAACATTTGGAATCTGGAAAGCCTGTTAGTTGCGACGGTGGACAAATCTGGTTCTGCTGGTGTGGTCAAGGCGTCCCCGATGAGAAAATGACCTGGAGTTAATGCACTAAGGTCGTTGGGATCGTTGGACATAGGAGTGAGGGGACGAGAGTTTAAACATGCCTCAATAAGAGATAATAACGTATACATCTCTTCATAATTTAATAAACTATTACCTAAAACCCTTTTCAAATGTGTCTTTGTTGATTTTACTGCAGCTTCCGCGAGACCGTTTAAATGAGGTGATCTTGGTGGAATAAATTGCCATTTAATTTCTTGATTTGTTAATGACTCTATCACATGGGTTTTGAAATTTTCCGAATTGAGTAAAACTTTAAGTTCTTTTTTGGCGCCTACAAAATTGGTGCCATTATCAGAATATAACATAGTAACTTTGCCTCGTCTAGCCATAAATCTTTTAAGGGCGTTTAAAAAAGTTGTACAGTCACAAACTAGTTCCAGATGCAACGCTTTAGTTGCAAAGCATACGAATATTGCAATATAGCTTTTAATTGTTTTGTTTGTTCTTCCGTGTCCGTTTTTAATTACAATTGGACCGGCATAATCGATAGCAGTGAAAGTAAATGGTCTTGAAGGAGTGGTACGCTTTTCGGGTAAATCTGCCATTAACTGAGTGAGCGATTTCGGTCTGCATTTAAAACATACATTGCATTTAAATATAATTTGTCTAACTACATTACGACAAGATAAAATCCAATATTTCTGCCGTAGTGCAAAAGTTGTGGCTTGACAACCAGCGTGCAAATTTTGTATATGGTATTGTCTAATTAATATTTCTGTGATGTGATGAGTTTTCGGTAAAATCAGTTGATGTTTTTTATCATGATCCAGGGGCGCATGTCTAAGCCGCCCGCCGACGCGTAATAAACCTTCTTTATCAAGATATGGATTTAACGAAAGTAATTTACTTGACTTTGGACTTTCCCCGTGTTTCTTTAAACAATGAATTTCTTCGAAAAATGCGTCTTGTTGCACTAGTTTAATAATTATATTGTGCGCGATTCTAATTTCATCTGGTGTTAAATTACCTGTTCTTTTTTTGTTTGCATTTTTTGTATTGTGGACAAATCGAAAAATAAAGGCTATTACTCGGACTGTTTTAAAAAATGAAGAATATTTTTTTATTATTTCATTTGAAGCGTTTTTATTTAAAGTCGATGTTACGCAACAAATTGTTTTTACGTCAGGCAAGTTCTCTACTTTTTCAAAGGTGGTACAATCATCATTACCTATGCTCGTATTTAAACGATTATTTAATATATCTGGCCCATACCACCATAATTTGCAATTATCTAATTGTTGAGGAGTGATTCCTCGAGTTAGAGTATCTGTCGGATTTTCGACTGTATTGATATATCTCCAATCTTGGGGCGATGATAGGGATTGAATTTCTGCTACACGGTTAGCGACAAACATTTTTAACAGGTTTGGTTCCATTTTTATCCACAACAAAACTATCATTGAATCCGTCCAAAATGTACATTTACTAATGGTAATGTGAATCTGGTCTATAATTTTATTCATTAATTGACTCAATAAGACTGCAGCTAATAATTCTAATCGCGGAATTGTAATGATTTTAAGAGGCGCTACTTTCGTTTTTGCACACAATAAATAAGTTGTTGCTTGATTGTTAGGGTCAAATGTTTGTAGGTATACGCACGCACCATATGCCACTTGACTGCTGTCACAAAATCCATGCAGTTCTATTTTATTATATGCACAGTCTTTAATTACTTTTCTAGGTATTATTAAATTATTTAATTCAGAAAATTTAGTTAAAAACTCGAACCATTCAGCTTGTAAGTTTTCAGGTAAAGGGTCATCCCAATCCACTTTAGATTGCCAAGCCTTTTGTAAAATAATCTTAGCTTTGATAGTGACAGGACTTACTAAACCGAGTGGATCATACAGACGGGCTATTACACTTAAAATATTTCTTTTAGTAAAATGTTCCGAACATTCTATATTATTAACATGATATTTTATAGAATCAGAATTGTATTGCCAAATAACACCTAATGTTTTATTCTGTTCTTGCATGTCTAAGGAAATGAATTGATTTTGATTATTATTATTATTTTGTGAGGGTAATATGTTTAGCTTATTTGAGATAAATTTACGTAATTCAAATCCTCCCGTTGCTAATATTGTGGTTAAGTCCTCTCGAATTTTTATTGTTTCGCTAATAGTGTTTGCACCCGTTATTACGTCATCTACATACGTATCGCGCAAAAGTATGTTATAAGTATCAGGAAATTTATTTGCATTAGATAATGCCAATTCATGAATACACTTTATTGCTAGATAAGGTGAGCAAGAAAGTCCGTAAGTGACGGTTTTTAAACGTAATGTTTCAATTGGTTTGTGTGCTTCATCGCGCCATAAGATAAGCTGATAATTTTGATGATCCGGATGTACTACAATTTGCCGATACATTTTAGCTATGTCTCCACACACAACGTATTGATGTAATCGGAAACGTAGAAGTATACTAAACAAATCCTGTTGTAAAGGTGGTCCAGTAAATAAATTGTCGTTAAGACTTTTCCCATTAGTTGTCTTACATGAAGCGTCAAAAACTACACGTAATTTAGTTGTTGTGCTATCTTTAAATACTGCATGATGCGCAAGAAAATAAGACTCTGTTTCGATTGAGTTTAATTCATCTTCCGCGGGTAACTTTTCTAAATGCCCTAATGAAGCATATTCGTTAATAAAATTAGTATAGTCCTTTTGTAAATGAACGTCCCGTTTAAATTTGTTTTCTAAACTAATAAATCGTTTTAATGCTACCTGCTTGCTATTACCTAATTCCGGAGGGTCTTTCTTAAAGGGTAATTGAACTACAAACCGCCCGGTTGGGTCTCTCCGCGTATTGTCTTGAAACTGTATTTCACAAGCCTGCTCGTCTTTTGTTAAATGTTTACGACGGTCAAAACTTTCTATTTCCCAGAATTTTACCAACTGTTTTTCTATCTCTGTAGAGAGATTACAAACAATATTCCTTCCTAGAAAACCCGTGTTTATAATGCCACCTGCAATAAACCCTAAAAGCGTTTCTTGTAAGTACAGATGTTTTATATTAGTTTCAAATTTCTCAGAGCCTAGTAATTGCCAGAAAACATCTGCACCCAATAAAATATCTATATCCGATGTAATGTTAAAAGAAGGATCTGCCAATTCTAAATGAGGTGGAATATTTAATTTGGTTAAAGAGAATGTACAAACTGGCAGTTTAGTAGTAATTTTATCCAGCATTAAAAACTCTACTTTAGTTGAAAAGTCGTTAATACGCGATTTAATCGATGTTTTTGCCTTGTAAACAATATTGCTACATGATTCGTTAATGCCAGTCACAGAAATATTAATTGATTCTAACTTTAATCCTAACCTTTTACATAAATTTGATGTTATGAAACTACTTTGAGAGCCGTTGTCCAACAAGGCGCGGCAAATTTGTAACTGACCATGTGCATCCATTATTTGAACTTGTGCCGTAGATAATAAAACGTAATTTTGAGTGTTATTGTCACAAAAATGACTTGCAATACTTTCTTTGTTATTGGAAATACTTGGATTAACTTCATTTATGGTATTGAAATTATTTTGATTAGCTACATTTACATTATTGGAACTGTTTTGATTAGCCGCACTTGATGAATGTAATAATGTATTATGCTTAATATCACAAAATTTACAACACCTTAAGACACATTTTTCAGCTATATGTCCAGTACGTAAGCAGTTTTTACATAAATTATGTTTTTTGACTGTGTTTAAACGTTGTTCAATTGATTGCGATAAAAAAGTTTGACATTGATATAATTTATGTGATTGTTTGCAGAATGGACAACTATATTGACGATATGTGCTGATATGAGATGCCGAATGTTTCATCGGAAATTTTGAAGCATTATTGTTACTGTTTTGTGATTGAGATGATGGTTTCTTGTGAACTGAACTAATTTCTAAAGATTCTAACGTTTGGCATCTTTTTGTGAGGAAATCTTCAAGTTGTTTAACAGTTGGTGGCTCTTGTGTTAATTGATTTTCCCATGCAACTGTAGTGGAATAATCAAATTTTGTGCTTATTAAATAAACTAACCAATCATCCCAATGTTCCACTGGTCGTTTAATAGCTTGTAATGCTTTGATATTTGACAAAAACCCATTTAATAATTGTGGAACAGTTTTAACCTCTTTATTAAGAGTAGGCAAATTAGAAATAGCGCGAATATGGTGTTGAATTATTAGGCGTTTGTTTTGAAATCTAGATTCTAATAATTCCCATGCCGCTTTGTAATTATCGTCAGAAATCGTAAAATGTTCTATGGTTTGCAAAGCCACTGATTTTACACTATTCTTCAAATAATGAAATTTCTGTGTGTTACTTAATTGTTCATTATTGTGTATAAGTGATTTAAATGTATCCCGAAACGAAACCCATTCCGTAAACTGGCCATTAAAAACTGGTAACGAAATATTTGGTAACTGTATTTTAACGCTAGAGTCAACTGAACCATTTACCTCAATTGCTGAATCGCTATTATTAGAAAAGGATTTATTTTGAATATGCGTTTCGGCTTCTGAAATTGTTTTATAATAAATTTCCTCAAATTCCGTAATTTCTTGCGAACAATCTTCATTTAAGATCTCTAATTGTAAACACACCTTTTCAAAGTCATTTAAACAGTCCCGAATAGCTTCTAGACGAGATTTGATTTCTTGAATTTTATTTCTATTTTCGGGTTTTTCAAAAAATGTATAGAATCGTGTTAATCTAGCTTTTATTAAACCACGCGTAACTTTTAACTCTTTAATTTGCTCATTGGTCATGTTGATTATTAAAATATTAAAATGAATAAGGAGGAAAATATGAAGGTGAGGTAGGAATTTGACCTAGTGCACTAACCTGGTTACTGTTGCCTCCTGGAAGATTCTGGACAACGTCTGCAGAACTCCCGAAGTATGATGACTGTCGATGAATTGTTGACTCCTGGGACTTCTGGACAACGTCTGCAGAAATTCCCGCTGTATGATGAATTATATTTCGATGAAGATGTTGATAGCCACAGGTGTGGAAATCCGGCTCGAAGGACCAAAATATGTTTGTTTGACTACAAAACATATACGAGTCTTGGGTTGGGGTTTCCACAAGACAGTGAATAAAATCAGAAGTTGAAAAAAGAAGAATACTTTATTCACAAAAACAATAAATTTGAAATGAGATAAATGTTGAGTAGATTGCTTCGCTACTCAGCAACATGTACATAATAACGACTTTGGTATACAACTACTGAGCCGAGCTCTATTTTGCACGTCATCGTCTTACCCTCAAGGAGGGGATGGTAGTGGTAGGGAGACTTGCCACCCCATTGGTTATGGGCGTTAACAGTATGTGTAAGGCCAATCGCGAATTTATGAGCAAATTATGCATGGTCCACTGTATAGTGACATTTTCACAGGATAACTGGACGACTGTAATGACGCTGACGTCACAACATGCCGATCATTTTACGCTAAAAACTTTAATTACATTATTATAGGTATAAAAATACAAAATATATAGTAATTTTTATTTCGTTTACATTTATTTATATTCAAAATTCATATGCGACATATAATTTCTAAAAAATCGAAGACTTGGCGGGTAAATAGTGTCACCCGTAAAAACACATCACAACGGGACGTATTTACAAGCCTGGCCCCCACGGTAAGCGATACAAGAAAATTGATGAAAATATTATGGAAAAGGCCAAAAAAGCTGGGAGTACAAAAGTACTAACTATACGTGGTGCTGCAAAAAAATATCAAATACCGTAGAGCGAACTAAAAAAGGTGGATCAAGCACCAGTCTTCTGTTTTATATCTGCAAAGTAATTGAAATAGGAAAAAAATTCCAAGGATCCTTTTTAAAGAGTATATCCACACAAAAATTTTATGGTTACATACAGTGTGAACACTGAAAACCGTGACATAGACGTTTAACATGGGAAAACAGTTTTCTTCAAATATCACTTGTCCCGCAAGACTATAGTGGGAGTTTTTGATATGGTTAGAAAGATTTATTTAATTTGGCATCGAAGAGTATCTAAATACTCCTAATTTAATGGCTTATTATTAAAATATTTGCAAAAGTAAAATGCAATATGACAGTTATTACTTATAATTTATTAAAAACAGTAATCATGGAAACGTATTCCGTAGCTGAATTGATTAGATCGGGGCACCGTAATAATTATTCACAAGTTCAAATCCTGCCCGACGTATATTCTTTTTAATTTTGTAAAATGTTTTATTAAATAAATTAAAAAATTAAAATCTAAATTGTTTAGTAAATCAAGTATTTTATAAAATAAATTTACGAGAAATAAAATAAAAAAATATTATACCTAAAGCACCTTATAAAATTAATATTAATAAAAAAACTAATTAATTCTATAAAATACTTGATTTACTAAACAATTCGAGCCAAGCTCATAACCTTTTACTAAATTTTACAACTAGGAGTTACTTACTAAAATAGATTAGTATAAAACTAATGAAACTGGTGCTCATAATTCCACTACTAGCTTATTGTAACTAGTAGTAAAGTATATATTGCAACCCTGTACTATTAATTAAAACGTTGAATGGAAGATAATAATATACAAAAATAAATATGTTAGCATGAAATGAAAGATCTGTTAATACAGGTTAGAGTCAGTGACCTCCATATTACATAAACGGACTGGAAAATCTATTGTTCTTAGATGTCGCCAAAAAATTTTATGCAACCCGCGCAACTGGAGGAATTTTCCATTGATTCTCAAATGTTTTTCATAAGGATTTTTGTAACAAGTTTATTGGATTAAAAATTGAAATATGTAACACGAGTGTAAACTTTTTTATTACCATATACATAATAAAAAACATATATTTAAGAATAATACACAATGATAATACCAAATATAGATATAGACATACAAATACAATTACAAGAATATTACTTACAAATACATAGATACATATGAAATAATAATTAATTTAAATATTTTTAAACAATATTAAGTTAGTCAATTTTGATCTACAACTAGATTTATCTCCATGTAACTTCAAATTAAAAAGTTTAACATGGTGTTTACACCTTATTTTTAGAAAAATATTGGTTATTTTTTTAACAAGTTGAATTTCATGCAAATCTTTACCTATTTGATTCTCCACGGGATGTATTGGTGCAAAAATATTAATTTTTTTAGAAAAATAATGTACATTATTATTAACAATGATATTTTTAAAATTTTTCTTATGAAATTCATTTCGCATGGCGCGAAACATTTGTTCAGCTTTTTTAACAATTAAAAAAACTACTTGTTGCGGTATGGTGAGACCTCCTCTATTTATAAAATTTAAAAAAGAATTTTCATTTAATTTTGTGTAGGTATGGTCTACTTTATCTGTGTTTATAATCAGTTTTTTACAGTTAATACAGGTTAAGCATTTATTAAGTCTGAAAACTATAAACCCTGTTATATAACATAAAATATGGTCAACATGTTCACTAATATCTATATTCTCAGTTAATTTTAAAATAGTTTCGTTGATTTCGTTTACGCTTGGTTGTATTTGGCCACTAAATAGCATGTGGCGTAAAGCCCAAATAAATTGTTGTGAACTGGGGTTATTCCTCCAACCTCCTCTTTGCCGAATGGCGGAAAAATAGAGCTCAATGTGGTCCTGGCTTGCCTTGTATGGAAGAAAATAATTTAAAATATGGTTGGAAATAAAATAGTCGGCTAAGTTTAAAACCCCGTGCATTGCAGTCAAAAAACCTACAGCAAACGTTTTCCTGGCATGAGAAAATATGGGCGTACCGTCAACTTTCATTGTTTTTAAATGTGCTTCAACTTCAGCGAAGTGAGACAATTAAATCTATATTAGTAGATTTTAATGGCGATTTATATCCTGATCCAAATATGTTACGGGAGTTTAACTCGTCAAATGTCCTGTCCAATAATCTAATAATTTTTTTTGTTTCCTCACATCCTTCAAACTGTTTTAATTTAGAATAGTTCAAAAAATCTAATGCGTCCGCAACGCCTTGGCTCATAGTTTGGCCTGTTAATCTTACATTCATTATTTTGTTTTTAAAATTCACATGTGCTGAAGTTAAATTATTAGCAAAAACCAACTCTGTTTCTGTCTGTAAATTTTGAAGTCTTTTAATGTATTCCCAAGAAATACTTTTATCCCCATCCTGTAAAAATTTGTCGGCCAAACAATTCCTGGCTAATTTAATCATATGGCATGGATCCAGGATAAAGTTGACATATATCTCACTGTTACATGGATGAGGAAAACAGCTACAAAAATTTTCAGGCTCAAAATTACATCCTAAATTTTGTCCAGTTTTAATGTTTACTGGAGCACCATCGCATGTTACAGAATTTACATCAATTCCGACGTTCCACAATATAGAAATTGCCGTATGGATCAGCTGCGCTTGTACGTCAGCGCTAAGTGTGTTTTTGAAAAAGAACGCAATCGGGCATTTAAATGGATGGCTATAAGATACAATAAGAAAAACCAACGCTTCTTTAGCTATTGCATCTTCCATACCTTCCACAATGCTACCATAATTGACGGTACCCGAGAAAGTGCCAGTCTGTTCGTTATAATGCATGCCACTCCTGATATGCATACTGTCTACAACTAGACTGACATTTTTTAAATGTTTGCTACTAGGATCCACCACCTTACATTTAAATACGAAAAAACCTCAGTAAGATACCCAGGGTTGCAATTAGAGTTTGACAACCAATTCCTTATGGTACGGGGCGTAGGTAAGGACATGTACTGGGAAACATACTCATAAGCTTTGGGTGAGTAATAGTGAAGGGTAAGAGTAAATTGCTTAATTTTTTTGTCATACCTTCTGCCTTCTTTGGGTTTTGTAAGTAACGTGCTCTCCTGAGATATGACCGCACTCATGGACTCAGAAAAATGCCCACGTAACAGCTCCAACAAGTCCCCCGATTGAACCGTCTTTCCTTCTAAATGTCGTACTAAATCCGAAACAGATTGTAATTGCTTGTTCTTTCTCTGCAAGCACCGCTGCATGTTCTTTATTTTCATTTTCAATTTAAGTTTTCTTGGGGTATCTGGACCTCGTTTAACTGGCGACACCTGCGTACCCCTTGATGTAGAAGTACCAGATACAAATGTATCGGACACAAACTGAAACAGAAATTATTGCAATTATTATGAAATATAACCAACTTGAAGATAAATAAACCAAAAAAAATATTGTCTATGACTATAACTTTTAGAGATGCAGATGTATGTTAATAACACATTGCTTATTTTTTGGTCATTTCAAAATTTGCTTGTATATGTTAAAAAGAAATCATTAAAAATCGATGAGCCGGTGAAAAAATGTTAGGTGTTTTTCATTTCCAAGAAATATATATTAATTACCTCGTCTATATCGTCGTTTTTGCCGGCTACTTCAACAGCTTCTTGTACATGGTGTACGTCGACATCGCACTCAGATGTCTTTAGAATCTGAAAATAAAATGAAACACATGTTAGTCTTATATCTCTATGGTGTCTTATGTTGTCGAAATAGTAACAATATTTCAAATTGTTTCTATATCATAATCTATAACTCCGAATAACAATGTTATTGGAGTAGTGGGCAAAATATAAATAATAATAACTTTATTTGTACTACAAGCAGAGCTTATTACAAAGAGGGTTGGTACAAGTTTTTATGGTTTTCTTACTTTTAAAATTGATAAATACCATAACTTTGAAAATACATAAATACAATAACTAAGAAAAAATTTGATGTGATTGTGGTATGAATAACAATAATAAATTAATAAATACCTATAAAATATAATGAATAACATTAGAGTAATAAAATTTGGTACGATTACGATTGCACAGATAGGAAAATAATAGAAATAAATATATGTGTGTTGAGTAAATAACATTAGAGTTAGAATGCATGAATGCAGTGAATAAAGTTTGGTATAGTTGTACTTTTAATATACCGTGACAATAATACCTAGTATATATAAAAGAAAAAGAAAAAGTATTAAGAAATTACATACATGTGAAGTATAATGAACAACCTTAAAATGGGCATATGAAGAGAGATAATACAGCTCAATAAATACACTGATGCTTCATCCTGGGATTTGATCACATACTGTTTTTAATAGTTTTAATGTTAATGTTTTTTTTAAATTTTATTTTTATTGCTCACTCACCATCAGAGATATCGGTACAACAGGCCATCCGCGAAATGTCACTGTCACACATATTCACTGCTTTATTACATTGATTTTCTTGGATTAATTTTATATTATTATTTGTGTTAGCAACAGTATTATCGATTAACGATTGAACAGGCCATCCACGAACATATTCACTAAACTGTGCACTGTTTTTAATTAATTATTTTCTATGAAGTCTTTTATTTTAAGTGATGTTGTTGTGTAGTTAAAGATGTTATATATTTTTTCTTCTGTTAGGTCTGCTAACAGACCTTTTATATTATGATCTTCATTTTGGTGTCCGGTGTATTCTCCTAGAAAGTGACTTCTTATTGGATCAAATATAGGGCATTGGAATAAAAAATGATTCAACGAATCCTCTTCGTATCTATTACATAGTGTGCAGATTACGTCAGCTGGAAATTTGTATATACTGCCATTTAGATATAGTTGGGAGTCGCTTTTCTTTGCCGTACGTAGTTGACTTACTATCCTTAGTACTCGGAGTGGAATGTTCCATGATAGATAGTGCTGAGTAGTCAGAAAGGTTTTGTAGTTCGCATTATATTGAGAGCTAATTATTCGCTGCGTATCGAGATGGTGTAAGGCCTCGGAATAAGCAGTTAGTATGTTTTTAAATTCTGTTTTGAGTAAGGTCGCACTCTGACTTTCCCATATCCCGTTGAAATTAGCCAAATTCAGCGCTGTTTGTAAATTTCTTACCCAGTTATATTTGTTTTGGTTTGCGTTGCTTATTTTTGGGTTCTTATTTAGAGTAAGTAGTTTGTTGTAGCAGACTTTTATATAACGATCATCCGACATTAATAATATTTTGTAAAACCAGTTTAGCATTCGTTTCAATATTTGAATTTCGAGTTTTGTCTGTCCAGTCTCTCTTCTCACGATGTAGTTTGGAGTAAATTTTGACCAACAAAATATAGATTTAAAGTGCTTTACCTGACTCTTTTCGATTATGTTTGCGTAGTTTAGTCCCCAGATTTCAGCAGCATAGAGAACGGCTGGCGCTATTATTGAATTAAATAACTGCATGTAGGTATTCCAGTTATGTATCTTATTTTTTCCTAAAATGCTTCTGGTTGTGCCGGTTAAGTTATTTGCTTTACATATTTTTTCAGTGACATGCTTATTATATAACCCAGAAGTAGATAAAGTCACGCCAAGATATGTGTACGATTTAGTAAAGTTTATGTCATTTCCTTGGCATCTGTAGGTTCTGTTTCGTTTTGGAGGTCTTCCATTATGAAAGTGCATAATTTGTGTTTTTTCTGCACTAATTTGTAGCTCCAATGTGTTACAATAGTTTTCTAATGCACTAAGTTTTCTTTGTATGTCTATTTCAGAGCGTGCAAAAAGAACGATGTCGTCCGCATAT
Source organism: Harpalus rubripes (assembly GCA_963082715.1). Classification (NCBI taxonomy): domain Eukaryota; kingdom Metazoa; phylum Arthropoda; class Insecta; order Coleoptera; family Carabidae; genus Harpalus; species Harpalus rubripes. The sequence goes on along the minus strand of OY720452.1, from coordinate 31,918,043 downwards.
TGCAAGCTCATGATGTCGTCTGTATTTGGAGTTATGTATATTCCTTCTAAATTTTGATTTCTGAAGTGTATTTCCATGTCAGAGATGTAGAGTGCAAACAGAAGAGAACTTGTGCATTCCCCTTGGAGAACACCTTTTGTAATTCTGATTGGGGTACTTAATTGTGAATTTACTGAAATTTGTAGGCTTGAATCTCTATAAATATTTTGTAAAAGTCTAATGATTTTGCCACTGACACCAATATCATAGGCCTTGTTCCATAATCTTATGCGTGGTACAGAGTCGAACGCCTTTTTAAAGTCGACGAATATTGCATACGTCCCTTCTTTATTTGTTAGCATGCGACTTTTTATTATAGTGTCCATAATGAATAAATTATCTATGCACGACCGTTGTTTTCTAAAGCCAGCCTGTGCTTCTGGCAGTATTTTGTGACTTTCAATCCAAATTTGTAACCTGTTATTTACTATAAACGTTAATAGTTTCGTAATAGTGTTTACTAGTGCTATACCCCTGTAGTTATTAGGGTCCTCTTTATTACCCTTATTATGTAGGAGAGTAAGCTTAATTCTTTTAAGAACTGTAGGTAGGTCTTCTTCGTTTAGAAAACGGTTTAAAAGGTTTCTTAGGAAAATTTTGCATGTTTCTGGAAGATATTTTAATTGTTCGTTAGTTATTCCGTCACAGCCTGGGCTTTTTTCTAATTTTAAATTTCTTAGTGCAAAATTTATTTCGGAAGAAGCAATTTCGCAATCGAGATATGGGTGGCGAACATCTGTATATGTTATTGTATTAAATATTACATTCGTATGAAACCATTCTTCATAGAAATTTTTCCATTCTTCGATACTGATTGGGTTAACATTGTAGTGGGTTTTGTGTAATGATTTTACCATTTTCCAAAATTGTTGCTGATCCTTTACGTTTTCAAGTTTATTTTTTATTCCTTCTTTGTGTTTTTTCTTCTCTTCGCAGATTTGCAATTTATATTTTTTCTTCATTTCTAAATATTGCTGAGTACTCTGAGTGTTGAAGTTGTTTGCCTTGCAGGCTCGGAGACATCTTCTTGTGGCTTTCTTAAGGTCTATTAAGGGTTGATTGAACCAGGGCTTATTTGTGTTCTGTGTAATTGGAGGTTTAATGTGAAATTTTTTAGCGACATTTGTTAATAAACATATGTCGTACATCGCTGTCCGCAGAATGTAATACATGTTTTCTGCACATTCGTTCATGTCTATATCGGAGAAATAAGTTTCCATTTCTGCTGCATATTGCAATATATTGTCAGTGTTCCAAGTGAGCTTTATTTTTTCTGTTGTAGTCGTTTCCGGTTCTTGTTCTGCACATATTTCTACTAGTAGTGTTAACGAGATTATCATGTGGTCTGATAACACTATTTCTGTAACAACAGAAAATTCCAGGATCAATTGCAAAGAGTTCAAGTCAATCCAGATATGGTCAATAATACTTTTTCCATTTTTACTAATGTAAGTAAAATTAGCTGGAGTGTCTTTGGACGATCTGCCGTTCATTAGGAGAAGATTTTCACCTTCCATGACATCTAATAAATCTTTACCTTTTTTGTTTATGACAGTGTCCATTGTTGTTCTTGTAGCTGTAAGATTACAGTTTAAAAATAAAAGATTATCAGCTTGATTTAGAGATCCAACTCTGGCGTTAAAGTCACCTCCGATTATTATTGAATGATTAGGATAGTTTTCTATAATATTTTGTAAGTAGGTTGCAAATAGTTCTAAAATTGTGTTGTAGTCGTAGCTAGGGGAAAAGTATACTGCAGCAAGAATAATATAGTTGTTTTTTATTTTTAATTCTGCAAACATCCAATGTTGTTCTGAGGAAATTATTTTAAATTCATTTATGGTGGATTTGACAAAGATGAGAAGCCCACCGATAGCTCTTCCTGTTCTTTTTTCTTTAACTGCTTCTCGTTGGTATAAGTTGTAGTTTCTTAAGAAGTTTGGAGATTCTTTGATTTTAAATTGTGCCCAAGTTTCATTTAAACATATTATTTCGTGTTCTGTGAGTATTTTCTCTTCGAATGTATTTAATTTAGATATATTGCTATAACCTTGAATGTTCCAATACATTACTTTTGCTTTGTTGTTGGAGTTTTGACGGAAGAGTTTTTTGACTGTGTATTTTGACGGGTTATTCTGGTGACGTGGTTATCAAGTGGCCCTTTAATGGGGTTTTTTTCATTATTTGTATCCATAGTATTAATGACTATTTTTTTATGCTTGTCAAAAGTGGGGGTGTCCGGGTTGTTTTCCTCTAGGATATTTCTTCTTTCTGGTTGCTGATCTGTGTTTTTTAAAATTTCTATATTATTTGTAGAATTACTGGTAGATGCCCCATTTTTTTCGAAGAGTGCCATATTTATAATTGACGAATTATTTTGAGAGTCATCTACTGCAGTATGGTCTTCTTGTAAGTCATCCTCATGAAGGTCTTCTATAGAAAATATATTGCCATTAACAACTAATTTGTCGTACTTTAGTCGTGGTTTTAAGCCCTCTTTCTTGGCTTTTAGTAAGTGCGGTTTCAAATTTTTCCTTGCTTCCACTACACTAGCAATATAATCATCTTCTATATAGATTCCTGTTCCTTTTAAGAGTTTTGCCTGCTTAAATATGTCTTTTTTTAGTTTTTTTGAATTTAGTTCAACAATTATTGCTCGTGTTTTAGTATTGTTTAACTTTCCTAGCCTTCTTACATCTTCGATATTTGTTTCACAAAAGTAGTTTATTTTCAAAGAATTATGAAATAAATCTATAATTTTTCCTTCCAAATTTTCTCCTGGTGTTTCGTTTAAGCCAAATATTATTATATTTTTTTCTCGTACCTTCCTTTCCAACTGTTTTATTTGTTTGTCTTTGTATTCTAGTTCCTTTTCCAATTTTTCGCATTTTATTTTTGTTTCATTGCATATTTGATTAAATGTATTTATTGATGCATGTAAATTATCAAATTTTTTGTTTAGTGTGATTGTTTGTGCTTTTAGTAGGTTCTCTATTTCATTAACTGTAGCCATTATTTTATAAAATTGAAGAAATTGGAAGTGTTTTTTGTTGATATTTATTTTTAACACAGTTGGGAACACTGTTACTTCTTGCTTAGCGCTAGTGGACTTGCGCGTGTTAGAGCGGACGATGTTTACAGACTTAACCTTGAGAGATTTCGAATTTTGTTTTCAGTTATTTTTAGGAGATTTTGATATTTTAGCAGCAATATAATAATTCTGCATGCAGTATATATGATTGAAAATTGTAATTATGAACAAAACAATAAATTATATGCACTTACGTGTTTATAAACTTAAAATTTTTGCACTTGCACTTTTAAACGTCTAAACTTTTTTCACCACTCGTACCAACCGGGCAAAATATAAATATTACAAACACATATACACACCTTAGAAGACACCGTAAGGGCAAGTACAGCATCTGATTTTAATTGTCTATCCTTGTCGTAATTAGAGAACGTAAAATGATTGCTGCATACTCTCCAATAATCTTTGTATACAGTTTCGGCTCTGTTTACGGCTTCAATCTAAAGTTTTCTTAAAGAATCATCTATAGGAAATCTATAAAGAAAGAAATTATTTACAATATAATATAAACATAACCGTTCAATATTGATTATTGAGCTATGATCTCGCATGCAATTTATTGTCCATCCAATTAAAATATATACAGTGTGCAACACACGCAGATCACAGGAGTTTAACATGGGAATTTAAAATAGTGCAGATATTCCCTCTTATGTTTTAGAGCAAAACAACAAAATTTAATTTTACATCAGGAAATATGAAATTAAGTGCAATAGCAAATATTTACACATTAAAATTACATCAAAATAACGAGTCGTTGTCTTATATTAACCTATTTGTTTGCACAGCCTATGTTGGTAATTATTACAAAATATGTTCCAAATGCACATGAAATAATCAACAAATTAGTTCCATTGATTTGTAATATTATTTAATTGAAAGTTTATGTTAAAAATATTTAGTAAAATAAAAAAACAACTTACCTATGCATTTTTGTTGATAAGCCTTTCTTGTACATACTTGTACAATTGGAGACGATACATTTATTCACCATATTTAAGATATATGTTAAATTTTCTCGAAGAGCAGAACTTAGAACTATGTGTTCAATATGACAGCACAGTGACTCTCTAAGTGTCTCTCAAGAAACATTTGGAAACCTCTGAATATCGGATCGCTTGTTACAACGCATGCGCCAAGTGGAGGAATTCTGTCCTCCAGTGACAGTTCTCGGTGCCAGCCCCTGCCGTGCTATAGGTATAGGAGCTTCCAGTCCATTTATGTAATATGGAGGTCACTGGTTAGAGTACTACTAAGTGCACGTAACCTATAAAGGAAAACAGATTTAACAGTTGTGAGGTGAGAGCAGTGAAATTCTGAAGTGAAGTGAAGAAAAATAAGATTACATATTAAAGAAAATGGCAAATAAACGGAGTGTGGGAAAAATTAAAAACAAGAAGAAAAAATATTAACGATTTTTAACATGACAAGATTGGTTAACCAACTTTGATTGTGGAAATTAGCCAAAGAAAACGTGAAATATCTGATAACATTTTTAAATGCATGTGGATTTCAGTTTTGATATTATGACACGTTTAAGGTGTATTTTTTAGCTGAATAGTAATAATAAAACTTTTTTTAAAAGTACGTGGATTTCCTTTTTGATATTAAGACACGTTTAAGGTGTATTTATTTCAAATTATGTGTTTTTTTGGCTGAAATAGTAATAAAAAAGATGTCAAGTACAGTAATTCTTATTGCATATGCCTTATTTTTTATTCTACGATAAATGCTAGTATTGAAATATTAATGAAATTTCCTTTGTTGGATTTAGATTCTTTGTTGTAATCAATGTTCTTGGACTGTAAATATCCTTTGATTGTAATCAGCATAATAATATTAAAAGTATTTTTTGCAATATAATAAAATCAGAAAAACTGTAATAAATATTTGTATATTTTCCTAACTTAATTTTCTGTAAGTTTTTCTCATGAATTTTTCCTCTTTCTATATATTTTCTTTGGCAATGGCAAGTGATTTTCTCTTAATTCAACAATTTAAAAAAAAAATATCATGACGAGAATCTTTTGATTAACAGGTAATAGTACTTAAAATAGCCTTTGGTGCTACTAATTATCACTACTAAATTTCTCTTTTATTAGGTACTACTAAGTTATACTTGCACTAGTTTTACTTTATGAGCGCAAATAATTTAATTGTGAGTAGTTGCAATCATTAGTAGTGCTACTAATATTTAGTAAAAGGTTATGAGCTTGGCTCTTTATGTTTTAATTTTGTAATTTTTTTAATAATACATTTTACAAAATAAAATAAAAAATAATAAAAATATGAGGCGGCCGGATTTGAACTCGTGAATAATTATTACGATGCCCCGATCTAACTAATTCAGCTACGGAAACGTTTCCATGATTACTGTTTTTAATAAATTATAAATAATAACTGTCAAATTGCATTTTACTTTTGCAAATATTTCAATAATAGGCCATTAAATTAGAAGTATTTAGATACTCTTCGATAATAAATTAAATACTCTATCCAACCGTATCAAAAACTCCTACTATAGTCTTGCGGGACAGATGATATTTGTAAAAAACTGTTTTCCCATGTTAAACGCCTATGTCACGGTTTTCAGTTTTCACACTATATACACTTTCCCTGAAGTCGAAGATATTTATCCTTTTGAATTTGAAGATATAATAGAAAAATTGGACCCTCCTGTTATATTATTGAGTGGAGCATTAAAATTTAAAGTCAATTTACACGACTTTTCTACCTAAAAAGAGGATAGAGTGCCTTTTCTGAAATAGCATATAAGTAAAATTTATTTTTCTATCTTTAAATTATGCAGGTTGGAGGCAAAATTTCGCCTTTAACAACCGGACTAGTAAGAACATATATTTTGTTAAAATTTTGATTAACAAATAGGGTCACCCAACAAAAAATAATATAAAAAAAAGTTACCGACATTTTTTAATTCGGTGGTGAGTTTTTGATTAATAAGCACGTTTTAGGGTCCCTAGAATACGATTTTACTATTTTTACAATGATGTCTGTATGTGTGTGTGTGTGTGTGTGTGTGTGTGTGTGTGTGTGGATGTGTGTGTGGATGTGTGTGTGTGTGTGTGTGTGTGTGTAACAAAATTGTCATCTACGATAACTCTAATGCTACAATTCCAAAAATTATAATTCTTTCGTATTCCTCTTCGTTGCATTCACATGAAGAGCTGATTCGATTTTGGTTATAATTGGTCAACCGGAAGTACCCTCATTTGCAGATTTTAACAGTTTTTCTTGAAAAAACGATGTTAAATATATTTTTTTCACATTTAATATTATTATAAATATTAAAGAACATTGTATTCTCTATGCGATTTCACTGCATTTTATACTTCATATTAAACGGATATAAAGTTATAAAATTATAAAGAAATTAAATTTTATAAATTAGCAAGCTATGTTAGAAACAGGTTCTATATTAAGAAAATTCTGATTGAAAGATGTCAGTGTCAAGTGCAATGCCATATTCGTAGTATATTTGTGTTAGGATCTTTTTGCTCGAAATTTTCTGTATGAAATTTGTATAAAATACATACAACTGTCGAAAGGTAATGTACATACAAGAAATTTATAATCTTTTGCAAGGAACTTTATGTACGGATTTTATAGAAAATACATACGCATTTACGAAATTTCTATCGGTAGATACCGCATCTACCGACTGTGTTCGAGAACACGAGTGGTAAAAAGTTACCGTATTCGAAAATTGTTCAATATCTGCCAAATCCATCTACTGGATTCTTGAAGAATCTTATCTCAAATAAAGGTAGTGATGCAAAGCGAAGCGTGCGCGGTAAAAGTGGAAATGTGTTCAAAATAGGACTCTGCTCATTTTGTTAACTACGTTAAATTTCTAACCTGCTTTAAATTTTCATTTTTTTTCGTAGGTTATGGATCTACCTTGTTTACCACTTGCGTTCTTATAATATCGATTCCGGTAGCTATAAACTGATAAAAGCTGTTTACCGGTAACAGTTCAGAGCTTCAAAGGTGACCCTATCCACCCCGTTATGCAGCTTGTTGGATGTCATTTACAAATGCTTCTGCTTCATTATCTAGCTGATTTTAGTTTTGTAATGGGACGGACAAATTGATAGTTTGTTCTAGTTGGCATTTCTGTTTTACATTCCGTCACCTTTATGTAAGCAAGGTATTGACTGGTCAAAAAATTCGGTGGTGAGTTTTTAATGAATAAGCACATTTTAAAGTCTCTGGAATAAGATTTTACTATTTTTGCCATGATGTATGTATGTGTGTGTGACGATTATTTCGGATCCGATAACTCAAATACTACAATTCAAAAAATTATAATTCCTTCGTATTCCTTTTGTTTACATCCATGTGAAGAGATGATTAGATTTTGGTTATAAGTTATAATTGGTCAACGGGAAGTACTCTCATTTTAAGATTATAACAATTTTTCTTGAAAAAATACTGTTAAATATCATTTTTCCATATTTAATGTTACTATAAATATTAATGTCTTCATCATTACCGATATCTGCGTACAAAGCTGATTACCACACCCAGTAATGGGTAATATGCCGTGATGATATATTTATTTATTTATAAATATTAAAGAATATTTTATTCTCTATATGTTACATTTTATATTTCATATTCATTGGATATAGAGTTAAAATATTAAGAAGAAATTAAGTTTCATAAAGCAGCTAGCTATGGTACAACCATGGTAACCGCTACTATTTTGAAAAAATACTGATTGACAGATGTCAGTGTCAAGTGCAATTGACATGTTTGTGTTATAATTTTACTAGAAATATAGAATCTTTTGACATTCTATGTTTGTATTATAATTTTACTGGAAATATGTATATAGAATCTCTAACAAGAAACAATCTTTATGGAATTTATACAAAATACATACGAGTAGAACTGACAGAAGGTAATGTACTTGAAATATGGAATCTTGCGCTAGAAACTTTCTGTATGGATTTTGTACAAAATATATGGAACAGATGGAAGGTAATGTGCTGCTCATATCAGATTTTTTATAATGCTATCAATTAGTGTGAGGAAAATGGGAGAATGGTCAGAGTTCTTATCCCAAGCCCCCCTACAGACACATTTCGAGTTATAAAGAAATCAATTAGATCTGGAATTTTACTGGGATCTGTAGGCCAGTATGTCGGCTTGCCAGTTGATAGCGTTTCGCAGTTCAGTTCTTTGACTGCTTGTATGAGTTCTCTTCCTTTTGTGGATGTTAGCCTAGATCCCTATTGAACATGCTTGGTATTGTAGTCACCTCCAATGATGAATTTATATCCGTGATTATTTAAGATGTCTAAATATTGTTCTTTTTTTGAGAGCATGTCTAGGCGGGCAGTAGACTGTGGCGACAATGATATCGAATGTTTTGGTTTTAACATTTACAAAGGCAGCTTAAATATCTTCTGTTTTATACGCTACTTCTTCGTGATGCTTAATTGATTCCTTGATTACTATAGCACTACCACCTTTGGCTGCATTGTCAGGAAGTATAGTATGGTATACTTTATATCACTTGAATTTAATGAATGTTTCGGTAGTAAAATGAGTCTGAGAAACAAACATATGTCAATATTTTCTATATCTAGAACTGCTTGCAATTCTTGCTGATGTTGCAGAAGTCCACTGGTATTCCACTCCATAATCCTAAGGTTACTATTTTTGTTAATTTCTCCATTATTTGTTGAAGAGAGTTTTGTACGAAACGTTGTGATTTTGTTCTTGAGCTTGACTTTTGTTGATAATTTCGAGCTTTTCAGCAGTTACTTGGCTGATTGCTTTTTTTCTTTATATGTGTTGGCTAGCGGTGTTTGTTGGTTACTCTTTTGTGGCAGTTTCGGAAGATTTGGCTTCTTGGTACGTTTTTCCTTTAATTTTTGTATTTCTTTTGCAACCATACATCCTCTGTAGTTGGCTGGGTGTCCTTCACCAAAATGAATAAATCTTGGTTGAGAAATCTTTGGCTTATCACAGTTAATTGGCACTTTTTACATTGCGGCACAAGCCCGGATTTTGTCAATGGTAGAATTTCTAGTCTGCATCCTAGTATATCAGTTATTCCATAGATTTTATCAACACTCTCATCATGTCTAAATGACAGCATGAATATATTTAAAGGTTGCTTCGTTTTGTATTTTAATTTAAGAGTGGCCTCAGTGAGCTTGTAGCCACGTTTTTTTATATCCTGGATAATATCCTCTGGCTTTACGGAGTGATGTAGCCTGTTCGCCATAGCTTTAATTGGCCTATTCTGTTTATTTTCATATGTATTCCAAGAATATTCGTTTTCGTTTAAGAGTGCGGAAAGTGATTTGTAGTTATTTACGTTTTGCAAATTAATTTTTATTGCTTTATCATTGAGAATTTTAATCTGCGCGTTATAAATAGGTGGAGGTATTTCTTTTTTTTTAACTGAATACACTCGTTGCATTCTGTTGTTCTCGTGGTGGTGGGGTTAAAGAAGTAGCCACTTTCCTCTTCTTTCTATTTTATTTTACACAAATTCACCTTGTTTCATGTGCGTCTTCATCCGTATGATATTCTACTGCCTTTTCTTCAGTGATGTTAGGCAGTCTTCTCTTTGTATTTTAGGACTAGTTCGTTTTACATTGTTTTTATTTTTTTGAGCTGGAGATACAGTTGGTTTGCCTTGGCTGTGGCATTGACCTTCTCCACCTCCGATAACTTAACTGTCAAAAAGCAGTTGCTCATTTTGCGTACGTTGATAATTCTCTTGAAACAGCACACTATTTTGCTGAATTAATATCGCATCGCTTCGCGATTTTGGGACTGCTTGTTGTGCAGGCATTTTTAATTTTTAATTAGGCAATCCAACATGACGTCATAAGTCGAGGGCAGGTGTGATTTTAACCTCACTTTTGAATATTTTTAAAAATTATCCTATTATTATGATATAAATCGAGAAAATTTGATACAAATTATTTATAAAATTAAACCATAATTTTTTCCATGGCTCTACCATTGCGTAAAATATGTATACAATTTATTTCTGACAGCTGCCCTCCACTAAATTCTTTTTTTATGGATTGGTCTATTCATTCTAGCGTAGTGATTTTATTTAATTTTTAATATGAAACCTAAATATGAGACATAATTATGCAACTGATTTTTGTTTATTTTCAGAAGAATTATTTCCACTCGTTTATCCAATAATTTTAAGTGACAGATTCGTTTTCTAAAATTTCAACGTGACAGATAAATTGAAAATTGTTTACTTTTTTTATTTATATGTGTTATGGTTACTAACCACATGACTTAAGCGAAGACGTGTCTTTTTTCTATCTTGTTGGTCACTTCATTTTGGTGTTTAACAGACATGTTAAAACTTATGATTTTAACAGCACTGTCAAATTTTCGCGTAGAGAATACCAAAAAATTAATTTATTTTTAAATCATGTTAAAATGTAATTTTTAAAGGCATGTTAAAATTATTTTTTTTTACACAATACACCCCAATGTGATTCAAATCGATGCCTTTCAAATTTTAACATGTATTTACACAATAAAATTATACCAGTATTTGAATAAGTTGCACGTCTAATTAATGAAAATGTAATAGAAACCGAAAGAAAATTATTGTGGATTATGATAAAAATATCTAGGTGATATTTAGTACAATATACAACAGTTTTACGAAATATTTTATTTATACGGTTACTCGTTCCATCATATGTCTTTATGTACAAGTAGAAATATGTACGTAATTAACATACGAGTAATTCGAGCAAGATTCACAAATGAAACTTTAAATGGTATTCCGAGAGAAACATATGTAATGTGCAGCGCCCGCCGTCGGCCCCACTGTCGCCGCCGCTGTCGCAGCGACGAGCGAGTGTTTATTTTTAGCGATGACGCAACAGACTTGTCCGAACCTGCTTAATTACTCGGTTGATGTAATCTATTGTGTTTGAATTTTTATAAATAAAAACAAATAATATGGCATCTATAGAAGTAAAATTAAGTTAGTTAAAAGTAAGTGATCTCAGAAACGAACTGGATGAGCGAGATTTGGATACGACAGGGCTGAAAATCGTTCTACAATCTCGTTTGCGACAAGCATTAATCAGTGCTGGTGAAAATCCTGACGATTACTTATTCGAAAATCAATGTGACATTAGTAATCTATTAGAAGAAGAATTGACAGAAAATTCTAAAACATTAGAACAAAAATTTGAACAGAAATTTGAGGAAAGTTCTAGAAAATCAGAAGAAAGTTCCAGATCACTAAAAGAAAAATTATTAGAACAATGTAGAACATTAGGAGAAAAAAATTAAAGGAAAGTTCTAGAAAAGCAAAAGAAAATTCCAGAATATTAAAAGAAGAATTAATGGAACATTCTAGAAGTTTAGAACAGAAATTAGAGGAGAGTACTAAAAAACTGACGAAGACTTGAAGTATTTAAAAGACGAGTATGACAAAAAGATTGAAGGACTACAAGAAAAGGTCACTAGAATTACATTGTCGCCAATGCCAAATTTCGATGTAGCGAAGGCAAGTTTACAAGAAGAAAGGAAAGTAGTAAAACCTGAAACTACTACAACAATGCATATCAAAACACCGGAGTTTGATGGAAAATCTTCGTGGCCGAACTATTTACAACAATTTGAAGCGGCTGCAAAAGCACATAACTGGACGTCTACAGAGAAAATTACAGCGTTGACTGTCTCGTTGCGTAGGGAAGCCATCGACATCCTACAAACACTGAAGGAAAAAGAGCAAGAGGACTACGACCAACTAGCCAAGCGGTTGGACACACGGTATGGCAATGCGTACCTGGAGCAGGTGTACCAGACGCAACTGCGGAACCGCTGTCGGAGTGGAAAAGAAAGCCTTCAAGAATTTGAAGTCGACGTAGCTAGTTTGGTTCATCTCGGACAACCTGCAGCTCCTGACAGCGTTTTGGAGTGCATAGACGTTTAAGCATTCATGTACGGAGTTCGAGATAGCGAAACGCAGCAAGCACTGCGATTGGCCCACCTAAAAACATTAATTGAAGCGCTCGGATATGCACTAGAACATGAAGCTGCCAAACAAGTTTCACGTAACCAATCTCGAGTGCGAAATATTGATGCCGAGAGAAAAGAAGACGCGGAAGATCTAGAAGAGAAAATGCCACGAATTGTAAATGAAGTGTTTGCCGGAAGAAAGAAACTCCTCTGTTGGTATTTCGGTAAACTGGGTCATCCGCAGAGACTTTGCAGAAAAATGTAAAGAGAGACCAAATCGATAAAAGAAGGAAATAATTCGGAAAATTAAATAGGGTTGATGCAAAAGGTCAATCGTCGACCCGTAATCTAGTAGCCCCACAATCCATCAGTTATGTCGCATCCCTTCATCATCAAGCCAGCAGCATCTACGTGAATGGCTCTGTTGATAGAAGGCCAATGAAAATGTTACTAGATACGGGTGCGACAAAAACTATAATTAGACCCGATTTAGTAAAGAACACAGGCAAGACGCATCTCCAACCAACCAAGTGGAGATTACGCATAGCGACGGGAGAACAAGCCGCCACATTAGGAGATATAGATATGATCATCACTATTGGAAACACATCCTTTAAACATTGTGCGCTAGTAGCTGACGTTGAAGGTGAATTAATACTCGGTATGGGCGTAATGAAAAAGCACGGTTTTAAACTTGACCTGAAAAATGGAGTAATGATGGTCATTGAAGAACTTGTTTTAAACCCACGAAAAGACAAAGCTGTGCGCGTACTAATGGACGAAGATGTTACCCTTCCAGAGCGAAGTGAATCTATTGTGCAAGCACAATTAGATGGTAGTTTCTGTGAGGGGAATATTGTTATGCTTGAGCCCAAGAATGATGATGTGAAGACTGGTACTAGAGTTATTGTAGGAAAATCAAAGCCAGCTAAGTAATACCAGTTCGAAAAATGAACGTAAATTGTTATCCAGTTGTTCTTAAGAGAGGAACAATTGTAGGAGAATGCTTGGCAGTGTCCTCGATTATTCGAAATATTAAGGCCAAAGGAAACATATCTCAGGAAGTTCCGGACACATCAATTAACCAATTATCAACCCCTTTCCAAGAACTGACCGCCGACCAGAGAACCTACGCGAAGAAATTATTTAGAAAATTTCAAGATGTGTTTCAATTTGACAAGAAGACCAACGGGAGAACTAATGTGGTTCACCATAAGATAGACACCGGCGACGCAAGACCCATCCGCCAACCAGCAAAAAGACTACCATTGCCGAAGCGTGAGGAACCCTTAAGGAATTATTGAGGACATGAAAAAAGAAGGTATGATCGAACTTTCAAGCAGTCCATGGGCTTCACCAGTAGCGTTACTGAAGAAGAAGGATGGATCTACACTATTTTGCGTCAATTACCGTCAAGTTCCCTGGAAACACAGTAATGTGTAAAACATAAAACATCAGTTACTTCAATCAGTAAAGTAATATTTTTAGTTAAGAGATTGTATGCTACATGCAAGGCGAAATGTCCGCCCTGTGTCATCATATCTAACATGTATCCTAAATATCTGGGTAGAACATAACTTGTAACTGTAACATAATATCCATAAAAATGCTACGTATTTGTTACAGCTTCAATTATTATTACTGCAATATATCTTAGCAACTTAGCAACATAATCTATATATTTCCAAAAAATATTTCACTTATATAATATATTTATATATTAGATATATGGTATACTTACAGTATCATATATATATATATATATATATATATATATATATATATATATATATATATTGGCTCGTACTACGAGCACGGTTTTAACTAAAACGCTGTTTTAAGAAATGTCAAATTCAAATTTCAACATTTAATTTTGCCCTTATGTTTAACGAACGATTTTTTTTTTAAATATTTGTTTCAATACATACTACGTTCTGCTTTAAAATCATATTTTGATTAATTTGATATTATTTATTATTAATATTAAATAATGAAATTTGACATTTTTTAAAACAGCGTTTTAGTTAAAACCGTGCTCGTGGTACGAGCCATTGTGTGTATATATTACATATATATTTATTTTATCACATATCACATTTTTTCTAATTTTTTACTAATTTTACAATATTTATTTATTCTAAATATTTTATAATTATTACAAAAATATTGAGTTTTATCAAGTACAGTTCACAGCAATTAAAAATAAATAATAATTCTTAAAACCTACGTACATAAATACTAATTTACATATTAAAATAAAATTTATAGTAAATGTATATCAGCCGTTGACAATTAGATTAGTGTAATTATGTGACTAGAATAGTGATTAACAAACAAAGAAGGCCCGCATTCAAACTCACGAAGGTTTAAATTATATGTGGAACCTATTATATCTGAAATAAAAATAAATTTGTCAATGATATGTCAGATAATATAAATGAATTTTACCTTTAATAATTATCATGACTTTCGTTTCCCACATCCATATGTTGTTGCGTTGGCCCAGCCAGGAACACTGAACTCCATATTACAAAATAGTGCTTTAAAAATTCTATGGACGCTATCTTTGCATATCTTTCGCCAATATTTGCAATAAAAGAAACCTACAAATCACAAAAAAAAAAATTAAATGAAGATCGCAGCGCCATAATTTCAAAAATAAACTATCGATGAAGTGAATAGCTATTTACAGGTTACAGATAATTGTAGTGGAATTAACATGTCAATATTTTTTAAAAATAATATTCCAAATCCATTTTTTTATTAATAACGACAGCAAAATGTAAATATTTGCACGTATCAAAATATCAATTAGACACTGTTGTGACTAGATTCACACACAAAACTAGCTATAGGTTTCTTCCGGGATATATAGGAGATGTGAGGTTACGTGAACTTACGCTTTTCATCCAAATAATGTACGTGTATTTAAGTTCTATTAGAAAAATAATTATATTTACTTACCCTGACCAAAAGCATATGTTTATAATTCATTTTTCACTAACTGCTTTTATAGGATACAGAACTTGGTGCTTAGCGTATTACGACTCTATGGCATTACGCATATACATATACAAGTCGAATCTTGTTTAGAAATAACGTTAAATATCATATACATAAAAAGTGTAATGTTTAAAGTATGTTTTGAATATATGTTACTAATACAATTCCGCATAATGTGGAAGATATGTAAGAGTTGTATTATAGATATAATGTAATGTTATGTATATGATGCAAATATTTTAACAATGTATTTATTATATGTTTATGCAGAGATGGATAATATTTATTTTATAAAATTTTGCAACATAACGTTGTGCTTTACTGTATCTCTAAATGTGATGTATCATACATGTCTGTGCTTCCTGGGTTAACAACGTGACTAAGAAAGACAGCTACCCGCTACCTCGAATAGACGATACACCAGACATTTTGGCTGGCTCGAAGATTTTCTCTACCCTGGATCTAAAGAGCGGATACTGGCAAGTAGATTTGGATTCAAAAGATAAGGAAAAGACAGCCTTCACTATTGGTACCAGACTGTGGCAATTTACTGTAATGCCATTTGGGCTCTGCAATGCCCCTGCAACGTTTGAACGACTTATGGAAACAGTATTGGCTGGGCTATCATGGAAAACCTGTTTAGTCTATCTCGACGACATTATTGTGGTAGGTAAAACATTCGAGGACCACATGAAGAATTTGGAAGAGGTTTTCCAGAGATTGCGGAAGGCTAACCTGAAGGTCAGCCCCAAGAAGTGTCACCTGTTTCAAAGGAAAGTTCATTGCCTTGGACACGTGGTTTCTGATAAGGGTATTGCAGTTTACCTGGAAAAAATAAAAGCTGTGAGAGATTGGCCAGCACCTTGAGACAAACACGAACTTAGAAGTTTTCTTGGTTTGTGTACCTATTATCGACGACATGTACCTGGATTTGCCAACATAGCCAAGCCACTGACAAAGCTTACTGAAGATGGTCGAAGATTGATCTGGGAGATGAACTGCAAAGTTGCATTCAAAGAACTGAAACATGCTTTGACAAGCGCACCTGTCCTGGGTTATCCTTTACCTAAAGGAGATTTCATACTAGACACAGATGCCAGCACCGTGGAATTTGTAGCATTCTTTCCTAGATACAAGACGGACATGAGAAGGTTATTGCTTATTTTAGTAAGACCTTGTCAAAACCAGAGAGGATTTATTGTGTTACCAGAAAAGAACTATTGGCAGTTGTGAAATCCGTGGAACATTTCTACAAATATTTGTATGCAAGAAATTTTTTTTATTAGAACTGACCATGCTGCATTAAAATGGCTGCCACAATTTAAGAATCCTGAAGGTCAGGTGGCTAGATGGATTGAAAAACTACAGTAATACGAATTCAAAATCGAGCATAGGACAGGTACCAGCCATCGTAATGCCGACGCATTGTCCAGAAGGCCGTGCCAAGATGAATGCAAGCATTGTAGTCGACTAGAAGAGAAATTTTCCATCGTCGCCAGGACAACAGTACTCGACGATAATTGGCAGCTCGATAGACTACGCGAAGATCAAGAAAAAGACAACTTTGAAAATTATACTGGAATGGAAAGCAGAGGAGAGCAAACCAGTATGGGAAGATGTTGCACCGCACTAACCGAGTATAAAATCGTACTGGGCGCAATGGGACTTTATGGTGATTAAGGATGGCCTGTTAAAGCGTGTGGCAGAAAATGCTGTTGGAACTGAGAAGAGAACTCAGTTAGTTATTCCTAAGAGTAGAATCGCAGTATAGAGAATAAGCAGTAGCGACACTTCGCTGATTTTCATTCCAATCTGCTCGAGTTGAAGGGGGAATAATGAGGAGCGAGATTTTGAATCAGATTTAAATAATATATTACGTACAGATTCATTGCATTTGTAATAACTATCATGTATTTGTTATTTTATAAAAAAATATATATTTTAATATTTTGTACAGGTCTCGGAAGTAAGTTCATTCTATCATACATTTAAAATACATTGTCCAGTACAATATGTAACAAATGCTTTTATTTATAATAAATATGAACAATAACAAAAATCTTGTGTACAACACGTAGGAAAAGTATATTTTTCCTTATTTGCACAAATAGCTATTTTTATAATATAAATTATCTTGGTGATAAATATATATTTTTTTGAATAAAAGAGTTTAATGCTTCTTACTTGTTTACACATGCACCTAAAGTGAGAAATTGGTTGAGACACAAAGATATAGAACTCGTAGATGTGTACATTTTTCATTTATATTTGAAGAGACACAGTTAAAAATTGTACAAAATGTGTTCCAAAAAAAAATTTTGACGAATGTTCGATACGAACTTGTAAAAATATGAGAAGCATATCAAAAGTTTTGTTTTCTCTCGTTCCCTGGAGACTTGGAAAGGTATATAATATAATTTATATGGTATTATAAAATTATAATTTAAATAATAAATTTTATATTATCACCACACACATCTTCTCACTGAGCTTCAATTCACCGCGCAAAAATACTTTCACTATTATCTATTTTTATCATATCACACTTTATCATTTGATATTAAATAACAAATATTAAATATATATTTTTATGTTTTCTTCAAATTTTGCGCTCCTCATTATTACCCCCTGCACGCCGAGCAGCCTGGAACGAAACATCAAAGGTTCCGACAAGAGTGTCGCTACTGCTTGTATTCTCTATACTGTGGTAGAGTACCAGACGTGTTGAAAGAGATCCATGACGGATCTGGAGGCCATTTTGGAGTCATCAAAATGTTAGAAAGATTGCGCCAGCGGTTTTACTGTTTTAACTTTACGGAAGATGTTAAAGATTGGTGCAAGAAATGTGTGGTTTGCGCTGGAAATAATGGTCCGCATAAACGATGAAAAGCTGTAATGCGTTAATACAACGTTGGCAGTCCATTTGAGCGTATTGCGATTGATGTGGCTGGAGCATTCCCAGAAAGTGACGAAAGGAAATAAATACATCCTTGTTGTCATGGACTACTTTACCGAGTGGGTTGAAGCGTATCCATAAGCCAACCAGGAAGCCACCACAATCGCTGAAACTTTAGTTAAAGAATGTATATGCCGATTCGGAGTACCACGTGAACTCCACTCCGATCAGGGGAGAAATTTTGAATCTGCCGTTTTCCAAAATGTCTGTAAGATATTAGGAATTAATAAAACTAGAATTGCATTACACCCGCAGTCTGATGGCATGGTTGAACGAATGATATTTGTCGAAGGTAGTCTCTAACCACCAAACAGAGTGGGACCGACATCTCCATCTGTTCCTGATGGCTTATCGTTCATCCATGCATGAAACCACACGGCAAACTCCTGCGAACATTTTATTCGGGCGTGAGCTGCGCTTACCATGCGACTTGGTGTTCGGCAGTAAACCTGGGGAAGTTCTGGCCGGGGAAGAATACGTCACGGACTTATGGAAAAGAATGGATGACATTCATGAACAAGTCCGTACGAACATTCAAGCTGCCAGCGACTGAATGAAGGACCGGTATGACATCAAGGCCATAAAAGGTGGACATCAACCTGGGGATTTAGTGTGGCTTTACAACCCACAAAAGCATTGCAGTTTATCACCAAAGCTGAATTGGAAAAACCCCTACGAGGTAGTCAAAAGGATAAACGACGTGGTATATAGAATTAAGATACGACTTAACGGGAAGCCGAGAGTAGTACACTTTAATCGGCTAGTCCCTTTCGCCGGAGACAACAACGAAGACCCTAATGGAGCAACGGTTCGTCGGATCATAGCACAAGACCCAACTTTTGAAGACTTCATGGAGAACTATTCCTTTGGCCGCAAGGCGCGGCTCGGCGTAACGAAGGAAGAACACCGAGATCTGTCCACCGTGTCTTCAGATTATTTCCTCGGCCACTGCGTATCAGAAGACTTAAAGATGTCCCGCGTCATAGCTTCTGTCTTTAAGGCGAAATTTGGGCGACTACAAGAACTGGCCAACCAACGTCCAACTGTTGGGAAAACGCTGCGCCTGAGGGATAGCAATTCAGATCATCAGCGGTACATCTATTACCTGGTTACAAAACCACGCTCGTATCAGAAGCCGTCGTATCGTAGCCTGTGGACCTCGCTGTGCGACTTGAGCGATCATCTGCGAGAGAATGACATTTTAAAGCTAGCCGTACCGAAGTTAGGCTGTGGTCTAGATGGTTTAGATTGGAGTACTGTTAGGAACATGATAAAAATCCTCTTCCGTTTTACCGGCGTTGAAATTCTCGTTTGCAGCTTTAACGCCAACGGACATAAAGAAGAAGTCCAGCGGATCATCGACTGTCATTTCTTCAAAACTTCGAAATGCACCAAGGGTAATGCATGCAGATTTCGTCATCACGAACTGTTCCCGGACAAAACAGTCTTAAGGAGGGGGCAGTGTAACGTGCAGAGCCCGCCGTCGCCTCCACTGTCACCGCCGCTATCGCAGCTGCGTCGCAGCGACGAGCAAGTGTATTTTTAGCGATGACGCAACAGACTTGTCCGAACCTGCTTAATTACTCGGTTGTGTAATCTATTGTTTGAATTTTTATCTGGAATAGTGTTCTAGTAAGTTCTCAAATACAAATGCCGGAGTATATAAGCACTGTTAGCGAAGGCATTGGACAGTCTGATATAAATAAGCGTTGCGTGTTAAACAGGGTGATATAAACAGATAGTTGACAAGTTGTAAACATAAATAAATATAGTTGTATAAATAAATAAGTGAGCTATATATTATTTAAATAAATAATCTTATTGTTTAATTGTCTTATAATATTCTTAGTCTTAATTAGTGTTTAATATTTGTTTAATCGTAGTGTTCATTATATTTATCATCTTTAATTATATTTAATATCTACATATCGTTATGATAAACCTTTATTTTAATTAATAATAATTGTCCAATATTTACACATCACCCAAATAAATAAAAACGTTACACATAGTTCTTTATTATAACGATTTATTTATTATAGTGTAACGCAGTTAAAATTGTTTATTCCTGTATTGTTCGTCAAACCATAACGTAGCTTAACATTTTAGATCGCCAAATCTGAGGATCAAGAAGAAGAAATTTTTACACACCTAATGATAATTTATTACAATTTCAATATAATTCATTTTTAATATGGAATCTAAAAATCAGACATGATTATGCAGCTGATTTTTATTTATTTTCAGAAGAATTATTTCCATTCGTTTTTCTAAAAAATTCAAAGTGACGGATTCGTTGTCTAAAACTTGAAAGTGACAGATAAATTGACATTGTTTACTTATTATTTTTATTTATTTGTATTTTGATTACTAACCACAAAGACGTGTTTTTTTCTGTCTTGATCACTTCATTCTGGTGTTTAACAAACATGTTAAAATTTATAATTTTAACAGTGTCAAATTTTCATATAGAGAATACAAAAAAATGAATATATTTATAACAGTCGTGTTAAAGTTTAATTTTAAATGTAATGTTAAAATTAATATTTATTTACAGAATACACCCCATTAATGGCCACTTTTTTAACGCTCTATATCTCGAGAATTAAAACGAATTTCTATAATCTGTAAAAACAGTGTTATAAAGAAAACTTTTCTTTACAATAATATATATTAATAATCGACATTTTTTTTATAATTGTAATTTCTGCGTGAAAGTATAGTTGAAGTTCACAAAATTCAAAAAACTCAATTCTTTTAAAAGGAACACCCCATTTTTATTATTTAAATGAATTCTTCGTTAAAAAATATGCGTAGTTTGTGTAGCATGTCTTATGTTCAGAGTTGATGATATTTAGTAAAATGTAAAGTATGTAAATTGCATGGATTAGTATTTGTTTATAAGTCTAGTTTAGTTGGCTATGAACAATTTTCAAAAATTGTCGATTTTTAATTTATATTATTGTAAAAAAAAATTTATAAAACTGTTTTTGCAGACTATAGAAATTCGTTTCCATTCTCGAGATATAGAGTGATAAAAAAGTGGCCGTTATTAGTATAAAAATGAAAAAAAAATTACGCTGGAAGTGGTTGATCATGAGTATTTTTTATGGCCCCACGTGTAAAATTTTCTGCTGGATTCAATTGTACATTCTCGAGATATAGAGTGATAAAAAAGTGGCCGTTATTGGTATAAAAATGAAAAAAAAATTACGCTGGAAGTGGTTGATCATGAGTATTTTTTATGGTCCCACGTGTAAAATTTTCTGCTGGATTCAATTGTAATATGATAAATATAGCATTCTATTTAAAATATGAAAGTTAGGGTCTACTTTCGGATAAACCGGACAAAAATATTTATAACAAATGTTCAAAATTTTCACCATTTTGTCTGTGTAAAACTCCCTATAGCGTCTCACAGCAGCACCACTGTTTTCGCACACATCTCCGTACACCTAATTCATGTCGGTGTATTATTGGTTGGTTAAAGTGACAGGCACTTGTAAATATCAAATTATACTCCACTGATTATCAGTTTAACGTAATTTATGACAACTGACAAATATTGTTTTTGGAATAACATGATTTTTAGATTTTAATTTAATAAGAAGCTAATTGTAATTGGTCGATTTTACAGTCCCATAAATTTTACAACTCGATAGATAAAACAAAATAAATTTCAGATTATAACTTCTTTCAGTTATCTTTACCATACGATGAACTATGCCACATTACTTACATAGCACCCTGTATATATATATAATATATATATATATATATATATATATATATATATATATATATATATATATGTCGCGGGGTAGTATCACTGGCAAACTCTATGTCGACCAACACTATTTCAGAACCACAGCGATAATATAAACGTGATGATCTCAGCGAGGCGGACCTGCACTCACTTCTGAGCACCGCTACACACTGATTCCATCCAAGCATTATAGCCAAGAATGCTTGACGTTTCGATTACGACAATACAATTAAAAGATTATAAGTGATTCATGTAATACTTGATTCATTAAATGATCGTTACGGCATGCTTTGATATTACAATCTCCGACACGGCCATTCTGACGTTTCACACGTCCTCGTGTGACTATCTGAAAACAAAGAATTTATCCACAGTATTTTCGCTCGGCTATCTCTGACCAATAAGTGCTCAAATAGTTACAACTTTGTTCACATTTATATTAAGCTCAAAATTTAGCTATAGTACACTAAATTATTTAATGGGCGCCTTTTTTACAAGACGTCAAACAAAACATAATTCTATGACAATACATTTCACCAGTAAATACATGACTACCAATATCAGTATTCTAGCATTGTTATAGCATGTCCAACAGCGACAGACCATCATTGCTTAACCAGCAATCGATCGCTATTCCATCTTCGCTTAACCAGCGCAAGAAAACCATACCGTCATTGCTTACCCAGCAATGGAACACCCTTCCGTCATCGCTTAACCAGCTCGGAAAACCAAACCGTCATTGCTTACCCAGCAATGGAACACTATTCCGTCATCGCTTAACTAGCTCGGAAAACCACATCGTCATTGCTTACCCAGCAATGGAACACTATTCCGTCATCGCTTAACCAGCTCGGAAAACAACACGACAGAGGCACCTAGTTAGCATGTTACCTTCGGCAGAGGTATCACAATAGCATACCGAAACACCATGACAGAGGCATCCAGTAGCATGTCATCTTCCATCACGGTTAATAATTCTAAAGAATTTAACGAAAATGTCCAATGTCCAGACCAACGCCTCAATTGCTCCTTAGCCACTTTTGTTATAAAAGTTTGTCGGCTCTTCTAAGTTTTAGTCACCCCTGTGGATTTTCAACGATCCACTCGATTAGCCTAACTAAATTGTGGTCTCAACCTCCAGAAGGTTCATTAGTGTACGCATGAACCGCTCTACTTAAAAATTAGAACATGGATTCATGTGTTATGTAAATAATACTTAAAGCTATCAAAATGTTCTAAATTTGTTAAATAATTCAAACAGATAGTTCTTCTTTTCGTTTTCCTAACTGTATTTTGGCTTAGTGTTTTTTAGTTTAATTTTTTGACAAGTTGGTTTTTGCTCTTATTGGAGGTTAGTAAGTTTTAGTCAGTTGATCTTACACTGTCATAGGTGATGCTGTCCTTTATAATGTTTCTCGTTTGGTCTAAATATCTCACAGGTATTTTATAAAAAAAAAATTGTTGTTTATTTAAACTTGTTTATTATTGCTTGATTATACTCTGGAAAACGATTGTTGTTGATTTGTGTCAAATATTTTTATTGTAGCATTTGATGAAGGTAAAATACTATACCGAAACGTTTGCAAGAGGAGATGTAGAAACAATTTTTTTTTATCTTCCTTTATATCCATCATCCGATGAACTTTAGTCAATTAAATTTATCCTTGGATACGATCAAAATATTTTAAAGCAATTTGTTCCAGCGTCCATCACGCTGCACTTAGGCGTCCCAAACATTAAGACAAACATTTGAAAAGCAAGTCCCGTCTTGTCAGACTGCTCTGCTTCCAATGGCTGACAGATTTCTGTTGCTCAATTGTTTTTCAGGTAAAACAGTCGGCTTCGCAACCGTGGCAGGCTCCAGTCCGGACACCAGCTGTCCTGTGCAACTGCTCTGCGGATGATCTAGCTTGTCACAATTTAAACATTCAACAAATTCACAATTTGACAAAACTGGCATGGTCACCCCGAAAACGGTCACGAGGAGCCTGATCGGCCACAGCCCCATCAAAACCAAAACCAAAGTTTTATAGCTACGACCATGCTCACCCGGAATTTAATAAAGTCATATAGTATGTTCTGGGAATAGACTCAGGGACTATTTCAAACCACTACCATATTTGTACCTAAATTTCAATATTCATGAAAGTTCCATCCGTAACGACTCAGGGTTTTGGAACATGGACGTGCAGGAACTTGAATAACTTCATACAAATTATACCATGAACAATTGATAAAAGTTCACTCAGATTTGAACTGTCTGCACAGCGCTATATTATTCACGCTAACACGGTACATCCAATACATTCTCTCACTATCAGTGCTACACAACGCCTCATTCGTAGATCTTGGGCAGGATGCTCGCCCATTCTGACTTATTATTTCGAGACAGACTGGTACAGACTTCGCCCATAATTACAGCTCTCCCGCCACTGTCAACAATATTTTTCCCAAATAGCATCATCGTACGGTAACTGATCGAATGCATCGATCTCTCACTTCAATCACATTACCCTTAATGTCAACGCAGATACCTGAAACCTGAATACTCAAAAGTCTGCATGCAATTTATACATTAACAAAATGATCAAAACAAATCCCGTAGCAGCCTCGGACACAAGCCGCTGTCCTTCTAGCAAACACTAGAGATTGCAGGCAGAAACGAACCACTGGCCATACATCACCGTGTTCGGACCAATGATCACTCATGCATCGTTAGTATGGCGGCCAAAATGTAACAAAACACAGCACAAGCGTCTTTGCGGAAGCGCAACGATAGTTTTTCTTTGTATCCTATACCACAGGCGCTATGAATACCTGTCCAAGAGCAGTAATGGAATTGATTCTGGGGCCAACGTCTTTGCACTCTGCAAGACAAAACACTTCAAGCTTGGAGATCTCGTAGGCCACTCATAATTTCTAAAACAAAAAGCTACACAAGAGAGTTTTTGGTAATCGCCTTCGGTGGACAGGAGTAAGGCCACTCTTCCAAATAGACTCTCTGTCCTGGTTTACGGACATTTCTAAACTAGAGTTAGCAGAAACTGGATCGATTTTATTTGGTCCGTGCTGCCAAATAAAGGAATCCATACACAACGGTTTCATTATATCTCAAGCAATAAATCTGTATGCTCAATAAACTTAAACAAGCTTTCAAAGGAGAAGCAATCTACATAACGTCAGATAACCAGGCTGCTTTCACTTGTGAATCAAAGCTAAAATAGGTACCGTAATATAAGTGAGTCTTAGGCACTTCCTGTGGATACTTGAAAAGCCATAATTCATAGCCTGGAGATATTCATTTCACCCTCGACGATAAACGTTAAACTGCTATTAGCTCTCAACAAAAGGGACTTTGAATTATGACAAGTATCTTTACTAGTCATTGTTCCATAAAATACCAAATTTCAGTTCATCAAAACTTTGGAGTGGCTTCCAGACATTCAGTCAAAACACGCTACAGCAGATCTTACTGGTCGCGGTGACAAAAGTCACCAGCGCTTAAAGCCCTCAACCTAATAATGATAATAACAATATCATCTATCTACAATTTGTAGCTCAGTAAACTTTATCTGCAGTTAATAAAATATTAATCTTTAGCATAGTTTTCTAACATATTTCCACCTTTAACTATCTTCCCTGAAGATCTCCAGTGAAATTTTCATGTTATAGTTTCTATTTCGGTACATCATGGTTCTGCACCCGCATCGGTCATATCTGGATAAAAAGTAAGTAACGATATATCAGGTGCCTCAAGGTTGCAGTGTACCTACTCAACGTGTCTGTTAGTTTGCGAAACTTGTGCAATGAAAACATTTTACAATCTTTCTTGACATACCGAAACGCTTTAAGGAATTTGTATTAGTTCGTTTGTTATTTCACAAATAACTAACTAAATCGCAAACTGGTTGATACTCCCGATCTGTGACTACTTGACCTACATTCAGTTTAATAATATTGTCACGTCGCAGACGATGTAAAGGAGTAGAATCAAGCTACCAAAAATGAAATACTTATTACGTCATACAAGCTCAATGACAAAACATCAATCAAAATATAACAACTGCCATAAACAACTACTGTAATGAATAATATCTTAAATAACATATACGGAGATCGGTAATCCGGATCATCGGCCATCACAATATCATAAACAACAAACTCGACTTCGTCTCTCGTTTCTCACCAAGCAACTGACCGAATTACTTTTATTACAACAGCAACCCAATTGCAACCAACGTAGCTCACAACGATATCTTGAGCTTTGTAATAAAATCTCTTACCAGTATTGGAAGACCGCTTAACATAAATTCGGTACTCATTACTCACGGTTCTACTTAACGAGCTCTTGTAATTGCGTCACCACTCTCTGGGTGGGACACAGACGGAATCCTTGTTACTGATCAATGCCCTATGATGAAAACCTGCAAAAATTGCTAGACGGCCTTTCCATCTTAATCTGCTTGGCCCTACACTTCACTTTATAATTCACCAACAGAACACAAACCCACATACAATATTGTGGATCGCAGGCGAATCCCACTTCTGATGTCGCGGGGTAGTATCACTGGCAAACTCTATGTCGACCAACACTATTTCAGAACCACAGCGATAATATAAACGTGATGATCTCAGCGAGGCGGACCTGCACTCACTTCTGAGCACCGCTACACACTGATTCCATCCAAGCATTATAGCCAAGAATGCTTGACGTTTCGATTACGACAATACAATTAAAAGATTATAAGTGATTCATGTAATACTTGATTCATTAAATGATCGTTACGGCATGCTTTGATATTACAATCTCCGACATATATATATATATATATATATATATATATATATATATATATATATAATATAATATTTTCTTCTACAAGTCTAGTGTTAAAAAGTGACACTAATGTTAAAAGCGGATTATTTACATTAGTAATGACAAGGGGACTATCAATTATATTACCAATTAATTTCACAATTGTAGTTTGGGAATTGCACCGCAAAATGTCGCTATAGTCGGTATTGGGTATGTTTGTGTACTCGTTGAAATTCGGCTTCTGTTCTTTCTGGTGAAACAAAGTTGGTTGAATTTACTTTAAATACGCGAAACGGAAACGTTTAAAATTCAAATAATTTTGTCATTTGTATATGTCAACGCGATATAATGCAGATATGCAAGTTTTTATAATCAAAATTTTTGGAAAACATATACGAGGAAAACCGTAAGTATGCTCATTAATAATAATTACCTCATATTATACTTCAATATTACCTGTGAAGATTATGTATTTTTATTATTGAAATTGAAATTACAAGAACCGAAATTTGTAAACATCAAATAGTACAGCTTATATTTTACCAAAGAAAAACATACAATTTATGTAATTTGTAATTTGTAACTATTTTTCCAGTGTCTACTCTCAAGACTCTATTTCTTTATCCTCCTATCTTGATTCCAGTACCAATAAAGTGAGTGATATTGTAAATATTTCATATATATATATATATATCTGAAGATGAAATCTTAGTCGCCATTAACAATCTTAAACCTTCAAGAAAAGGTTGTAGTACCGTATTTCTCAAGCCCTTACATATCCTTTTCAATCTATCTCTTAGTAAAAGTACTTTTCCTTCTTCTTTAAAAACATCTCATATCTGTCATATTTTCAAATCTGGAGACAAATCGCTTATACCTGTAACGATTGGCTCATCTTAATACGAAGATAATCCAACCGTTACAATTTGTAAAATAAACGCTTGGAAATTAAATTGTAAAATGCAATGTAAAAATTTCTGTTTTATTTTGTTAATATAATTTTTGACGTTACATTTACTTGAAATACAAAACTAATGATGTTTTTTGTTGTCAGCTGTTCCGAAGTAACCTCGGAACAGCTGATCAACAATGGTGGGAACTAACGTGGCGGATAACTTGATAAAATATAATATTTAGAAGTTTACTTGATCCGCCACATTACCTCCCACCCAGATAAACGATATAACATTTATAATTAACATAACATAAAATTAATATTTATAATTAACAATTAGAATATAATTAACAATGAAAAAGAAGGTGTTGCTCCTCTTCCGTTCCACGGTTCTGGTGCGTGCGTGCGTGCGTGCGTGCGGGTATGGAGATGTTTTAAACTTGTTAGGGTAAGATGTATGCTGGTTTTAATCTGTTTATTGAAATTGTTTGTGGTTTATTTTTTATTTCCAAAGTGAAATAGTTGTTATGTCTGTTGATTATTTTGTATGGGCCGTCGTAGTTTTGTTGGAGTGGTATTTTGATTGCGTCGTGTCGTATGAATGCATATTCTGTTTTGAATAGGTCTGGATTTACGTATGCGTTTTGTTTTTGTTGTAAATGGTTTGTTGTTGGTGCTGGAAGGTTTTTCATATTCAGTTTAAGTTTGGTTAGGTATGTTGGAATGTCTAACTTATTTTCTGACGTTTCGTACGATTTACTTTTAAATTCTCCTGGTATTGTTATATTTGTTCCATAAACCATTTCTGCTGCCGTGCCATTGAGTGGCTCTTTGTATGTTGTTCGTATTCCTAATAATATCATTGGAATGTTGTCGAACCAGTCATTGGCATTGTAGCAGGACTTTAATGCGGATTTCAGTTGTCTATGAAAACGTTTTATTATACCATTGGATTCCGGATGATAAGCTGTTGTGCTGATATGTTTTGAGCCTAAGAATGAGGTTAAATGTTTGAAAAATGATGATTGGAACTGTGAACCTCGGTCTGTTGTGATAGTGGATGGTACTCCAAATCTTGATACCCAGCCGGCTATAAACGCGCGCACTACTGTTTCGATCTTTGTATCTTTTAGGGGAATTACCTCTGGCCATCTGGTGAAGCGGTCGATGCATGTTAGTAAATATGAGTGGTTATTTGAGGTTGGCAGAGGGCCTACCAAATCTATATGTATCATGTCAAATCTTTTTGACGGAATGTCGAATTTGCCTAAAGGTGCTTTAGTGTGCCTAGTAACTTTGCATTTTTGGCATGTTACACAAGTTCTTGTCCAGTCTCGTAAGTTAGTGTTCATGTTTGGCCATATAAATTTGGTAGAAATGAGTTTTTTTGTCGCATTTATGCCGGGATGTGCCAGGCAGTGAAATTTTGTGAATATGTTTTTCGAAATCTTTGAATGAGAGGTTGTTTGTATTTGAGTTCTTGAGTGTATCTAATTCTGTATCGTTTGTTTGTTCTTTGGCAATAGATTCGTAATCTATTGTTGTGGTGTGGTTTATATTGTTTATTGTGTTTCTTGATAGGGCGTCGGCCACTGGATTGTTTTTACCATTGATGTGACGTATGTCGTTTGTGAATTGTAGAATGTAGTCCATCTGACGTATTTCTCTTGGACAATACTTGTCAGAATTTTTATGTAATGCGTAAGTTAGGGGTTTATGGTCTGTTATTATATGAAATGGCCTTCCTTCCAAGAAATATTTAAATTTTTTAATAGTTAGATATACCGCTAATAGTTCTCTACCGAAAGTACTATATTTTCTTTCAGTTGGTGTGAAACTTGTTGAAAAGAATGCGATGGGGTGCCATGTGTTGTCGTAGTATTGTTGTAGTACGGCTCCGACTCCGATGTCTGACGCATCAACCATTATGTTGGTCATTGCGTGTTGTTTTGGAATTGTTAAGGTTGTGTAATTGATTAAGGCAGTTTGTAATTTTTTGAATTCTTGTTTAGCTGTTTGGTCCAAAACCAAAGTGCTGGAACAGGTTTTTTTGTTGTCTATTAGTTGATTTAAAGGTTGTGCGATAAGAGAGCAATTTGGAATGAATCTATGATAAAAGTTTATTAGACCTAAGAATTCTCTTAGTGACTTTTGTGTTTTTGGTTCCGGGAAATGTTTAATGGATTCAATCTTATTTGGTACTGGTGTGATGCTGTTTTCTGAAATATGATGTCCCAAAAATTCAATTTCTTTTTGACCGAACTGACATTTGTTTGAGTTGATGATGATACCGTATTGTTGAAGTCTATTGAAGAGAGTTTTTAATTGTTCTTCGTGTTCTTTTGATGTTTCGCTTGCAATGAGTATGTCATCAATATATGCAAAACAGAAATTTAGACCACATGTTACCTCATCGATAAATCGTTGGAATGTTTGCGCGGCATTACGAAGACCGAAAGGCATGACTAAATATTCGTATAGGCCGAAAGGTGTTGTTATAGCTGTTTTTTCGATGGAGTCTTTATGCATTGGAATTTGATGGTAAGCTTTTGTTAAATCTATTTTTGAAAAGATTTTTTTATCCTGTAAGTTTATCACAAAGTCTTGTATGTGGGGTAAAGGATATCTGTCTGGTACTGTTATGTTGTTTAGTGCTCGAAAGTCTCCGGAAGGTCTAAATAAGTCCGGGGGTGGTTTTTGTACAAGGTGTAGTGGGGATGACCAGTTGCTCGTCGATGGCCTGATAACTCCCATGTCTATTAATTTATTAAATTCATTTTTTGCGAAATTTAGACGTTCAGGTGGTAATCGGCGAGGCTTTGAGAAAACAGGTGAGCCATTTGTGATTATTTGATGTGTCAATTTGTGTTTAATTTGACGTTTTACTTTGAAAGGATATGTCAAACTTGGAAATTTAGAAAGCAAACTCTCATATATATCCGTGGTTTGAGTATTTTTAGTTAAATTGCAAATAGGAGAATAAGATAATTTAGAATTGTCTGTTAAGCGTTTATTGCGTAAGTCAATACTGAGATTAAAGTGATGAATAAAATCTGCGCCTAAAATGGAATATTTGACATCAGCTATAATGAATTTCCAGGTAAATGTTTTTGGTAATCCCAAATCTAATGTTAGTGTAGTGCTTCCGAATGTAGCTATATTGGAGTGGTTGATGGCTTGTAGAGTTAAATTTTGTTTTAGATGACAATGTGTAACATTTGGGGTAATTAAACTTACCTCCGCACCCGTATCCACTAAGAATCTATGTCCGGATATCGCATCAGAAACGTGGAACAGAGGGCAAGGTGAAGATTTGCTAAAGCTGTAAATAACGTTAGTATTAGGTGTAGGAAGTAGTGGATTTTTGATTTTAATACCAACTTCTTCTGTTGGTTTATGGGTAGTCCATTTGCATGGGGTCACGCACTTTTTGGCTTTACTGCCAAATGTCAGATGATACCAGCAGTATGGGCTATGAGAATTTGTATTTTGACGTTCTGTTTCGCGCGGTGTCACTGGTAAACTTGTAATCAATCTCTTGAGTTCTTGTAATTCTTTTTTCATTCCTTGTAGTTCGTCTACCTGCGAAGTTACTGTTGCGATGGATTGTCTTGAAATTTCCACAATTTTGTCTGCCATATCCGCCTTTTCTTCCAGATTGACAGATGACGTTGTCAACATTATCTGTACTTGATGGGGTAATTTCTGTAGGAAGAGTTCTTCGAGGAGAGTTTCGTCGATAGATTTGTCTCCAATAATTTGGCGCATTTGTCGTAGAATTTGAGAAGGTTTCTTGTTATCTGGTTCGGAAACAGAAAGTAATTTTTGAAATTTTTCCTTGTCGGATAACGTAGTTCTAGCAATGAGAGCATGTTTTAATGTGGAGTAAGGGTCTACTTGTGGTTGACAAATAATAAGATCACGGATCTCCAAAGCTTGGTCTGGTCGCAACGAAGTGACACTTTTTAAATATTTGCTTGCTTCAGACGAAATTCTGTGGGCGATGAATTGAGCTTCTGCCTGGGCAAACCAAAGCTCCGGGTCGTCGGGCCAGAATTCAGGTAGCTTGAATTGTTGTGTATCCCCGACTAATGGGGGGGCTGCCGCTGGAGGAGGATCTGAGGTTGGTTCAGGACTGGAGATTGGAGAGGTATCTTGCGAAGAAGCCTGTTCAGTCATATTGGAGAGATTAGTAAGGTAGAGTAGAACAAAGAATATGGAATAGAGGGGCGGATTCCTTTTCGGGGTCACCAATTTGTAACGATTGGCTCATCTTAATACGAAGATAATCCAACCGTTACAATTTGTAAAATAAACGCTTGGAAATTAAATTGTAAAATGCAATGTAAAAATTTCTGTTTTATTTTGTTAATATAATTTTTGACGTTACATTTACTTGAAATACAAAACTAATGATGTTTTTTGTTGTCAGCTGTTCCGAAGTAACCTCGGAACAGCTGATCAACAATGGTGGGAACTAACGTGGCGGATAACTTGATAAAATATAATATTTAGAAGTTTACTTGATCCGCCACATACCCAACTAAAGACTTATTGCAATACTTTCTAATATTTCTAAAAATTTTGAATCAATAATCTATAATAACATTTACAATGCAATAAAAAATAAAATAACAGATAAACAACATGGTTTCGTTGAGGGTAGATCCACAACTACAAATCTGATAAATTTTTGTGAGTATACAATTAACGCCTTACATGACAATTATCAAATAGATGTACTTTATACCGACTTCTCTCTCCTTATATGACAATTATCAAATAGATGTACTTTATACCGACTTCTCCAAGGCATTTGACAAAGTAGATCACAGTATTCTCCTCCAGAAACTTGACCATAACTTCAATTTTTCTCCCTGTCTCATTACTTTTCTTGGTTCCCATCTTCATAATTGTAAATTGACTGTGACCCTGAATAATTATTTGTCAAGGATCTAATCTTGGTCCATTACTGTTCATCTTGTTTATAAATGACATTATCGATTCGATTAAATTCTGTGAAATATTATTGTACGCCGATGGTGTCAAGTTATTTAAAACAATTAATACTACTCAGGACGCTATAGATTTTCAATCTGATGTTCAGCGTATTCTAGCTTGGTCTCATTCCTCCAATTTATTCTTTAATTTTAGTAAATGTAAAATTATGAGCTATTTTGTAAAAAAAAACCGTTTACTTTCATAACTACATTATGGGTAATACTATTCTCCACAGAATCAACTTATATAAGGATCTTGGAGTATTATTTGATGTAAAATTCACATTTAACACTCACATTGAAACTATTATCAAAGCATCATATAGAAATCTTGGTTTTATCATTAGAAATGCTCAATCTTTGAGAAATGTATTGTCGTTAAAAATGTATTTTGCGTTCGTTAGATCCAAACTAGAATATTGTTCCCCTGTATGGAACCCTGCCTATGACAAATATTCTAATGCTATTGAGTTATTGAACAAAAAGTTTCTAAAATTCTATCATTATAAAGTTACCGGTCAGTATCCTAGTTTCGATTGCGATTATAATATGTTACTTCATTATTTTAATATGAATTCTTTATCGATAAGGAGGAAAATACATTCCATTACATTTTTATATAAATTGTTAAATGGTCAAGTTAACGATAGTGCTATTTTATCTCGTATCTCTTTCAACGTACCTAGATTAAATTCACGAACCAAGTTGACTATCAATTGAAGAACAGTGCGGGCAAATTATGAATTAAAATGTCCTATTCGACAAATTTGCAATTTATTTAATAATGTCAACCTTCGGTCCGATATTTATGCCGATTCCTTACGTAAATTTAAAATTTCACTTCTGCAATTTTTCCATATTTAAATTGATTGTTTATTATACTGTTTGCTATATTCATCTTCGTATTTTTTTATTGTATTCTAATATGTATTTATATTTATGCCAACGCATCATATTATATACCTTTTTATAATCGTCCTGTAATTGGGATTTTTATCCTGTAGGATTGATTTTTCAATAAATAAATAAATAAATAAATAATTTATGATATTATGTTCCAAATTATTTTAAATAAAATTTTAAAATAATTAACGTAATAACTTGTAACTTTTTTATTTTATTTCATATTTTCAATAAACGTAAATTACATTTTCAATAAATAAATCATCACGTTGGTTGCGATTTCATTTTAGTTCTGGAATGGCAACGCTAAGATGGCGCCAAAAACTATATACTTTTTTTTACATGTTCTGTACCGTCTGTAAAGTGTATAGTGGATGGTAATGACGAGTGGAACAACAAATCGACATTTTTGACATATGTCACAAAATTATTAGAAGTACAAAATAAAATTAAAATATAGTGTTTATAGATATAATAGTGTATGCTATGCGTGCTAAAAGTGATTTTATTTTGTTCGCTTCGTGTTCCAAGCTTCCTCCCCACAATATAAAATTTCACTTTTAACACTAATATCATAAATTTATGTATCGTCATAACCAAAATTTACGAATAGAAGCAAATTAATTTGCTAATTGGCATACCCAGAAATAGGTAAGCCGTGGTAATATTTATATTTTATTTATTTTAAACATGTCACATATATACATATTTAATTATAAACGCGAAACAGAAACAAATTATATTTATTATATATTTTGGTATAAAAAATGGGGACATTTTAAATAAAACCTATAGGTATTCTTTAAAGTCTGTAGACTGTGCTTTAAAAAAATGCTGATATTACAAAAGTAAATGGACAAATACACGGAAATTTATTACTAAATCAATAGAAACGTGGCAATCATGTGTATGATGGATAAATCAAGCCCTTCAGACATCACAGCAAGATATCTTAACCCTAACTATTAATTCCCTTCCTTTTATATAATATTATTTTACTTTAAGCTAATAATAAATTATTTAAGGCCAACGCGCACTTGAGCGACCAAAGCGAAGCGAGGCGAAGAGAAGTTTTTTCATTCAATGTATTATTATGTGTATACGCGCACTTTGGAGCAGTGAAGAGCAGAACAACGAGGTGACTGACTATACACATAAGAATACATTGAATGAAAAAACTTCTCTTCGCTGCGCTTTGCTTCGCCGCTCTTCGCATCGGTCAAGTGCGTGTCGGGCTTTATAATGTTTTGCCGAATTGGCTTAAATTATTTAAAAATTATTCATAATTTCTCAAGTCTGGCATTTTGACAATTGTATTAATAAATAAAAACAATTTAAAAAGATTGTATATAATATATGGTGTAATTTTTCATTACAGTACTCAGTTGAACTTTCAAGTAAAGATAGCAATGAAATTTTTTGACGATTTCGGGAAATATGTATTTCAAAACGCACTCTGCCCAATTTTTGACATCACATCAGAGGAGAGCAAAGAGAAGAGCACGCCATTCTATAACTTAAAATAATGAAAAACATCTCAAGAAACAACATATGGCAGCACACATTCCTAAATTCGTATTGGAAATGGAAAAATTATGATATGCGGTAAATTTGCCTATAAGGAACATGGAGTGTCATGTCGAAAATGGTACCATTTTAAAGTTCATTATCACCATTCCTCTAAAATTAAACACAAAAGAGTTATTTCAAGTTGAAATTTACATATTACATTTCTTATTTTAAAAAATAAATAAATATATCTGCACGGCGTATTACCCATTGCTGGATGTGCCAATCTGCTTTGTACACAGATGTCGATAATGATGATGACATATTTTACCGTGAGGGCGTTTACCAGGCGTCACCTCACGGGCACTCATTGATGACGAAGAGAGTGCTCCACAGGGGTAAATTTTTCTTAATTTAATACAAATATAACATTGTTGCAATGGAAACAACAAAAACAGAGAACAATTGGCATCAAATTGGATGTTGACCAAAACAATGAAGTCTGTGCTAAAAAGAGCATAATATTTGTCGTTAAAGAAATTGTCAACATTTTGAACATTTTTTAAAAATTTATCCACACAAACCGAATATTTTTAATAGCAATTATTTATTTGTTCTTTGGTCAGTGTTAGTTAATAATTAATTTCGTTATTTGGTTTTGTTGTTCCCATAGCAACAAAGTTATATTTGTATTAAAATAAGAAATATAATATGAAAATTTCAACTTGATATAACTCTTTGTTTTTAATTTTAGAGGCATAGTGATAATATACTTTATATTCAGATAAAAAATCTTTTAAATGGTGCCATTTTTAATATGGAATCCCATTAAAAAAAACTTATTTTGTTGAATAAGTCGCGTATTTGATGTTCAATTGTTTTGCAGTTTTCACCGTTAAATTTGTCGTATGATATCGCCCAACTGTATCCACTTTACCGTCTTCCTATCTCTTCGAATAAGAAAGTTAGCAATATATTAAAAAGTTAAATAATACATGAAATGGGATGAGTCGCGCAAGAATACAATAATTGTTATTATACATTATTTATTGCTAATAATTTTTTTAATCATTAAAGATTTATACAAAAATTGTATGTTTTATAGTCGATTGCAAATAAAATTTATATCTCCGAAATCGACACTAAAGTACATGATATCACTTTTCGAAGTTAGCCAAAATAGTAGCTAAAATAAATCTTTACTGACTCTTGTGTCAACATTTAACTTTACATACTCACCTGTCAAACTTAAATTAACCTGAATTTCTAACTTTTTTAAAAAAGTATACATATTGCAAATTTTCTTTCACTGCATATTCTGTGTTCATATACCAATCAACACGATGAAGACTAATAAATATTTTTTAAGTTAGTGGTAAACTGGAATACCCGAAGAAATAAGTGATGTTTGTGCTGTTAAATTATTTGACAGATCTTAATATATTTGACAGTACTTTTGTTACCACTGCCATCTCCATCGCAAGAGCTAGCACTCAATTGATCTAACACCTTACATATACACTGACTTCAGCAAGGCATTTGACAAAATTGATCATAGTATTTTAATAAAGTAACTTGCTGATGTTGGTTTGTGTGGCATTTTACTTCATTGGTTCAAGAGATATTTAACGGGAAGGAGTAAATGTATCATGCGTAATAGTTTTCAGTCCTAATTTGAAGAGATTTCCTCCGGAGTTACTCAGGGATCACATCTTGGCCTGCTTCTTTTCAACATATTTGTTAATGATATATCTCAGTGCTGTAAAAATTCTAATTTTTTATTATACGCGGATGACCTAAAAATTTATCATGCTATCACAAAAGTTGAGAACTGCGCAGCTATTCAATCTAATCTGGACCGTTTTCATCAATATTGTGTAGATAAAA
Organism: Harpalus rubripes; assembly: GCA_963082715.1. Taxonomy (NCBI): domain Eukaryota; kingdom Metazoa; phylum Arthropoda; class Insecta; order Coleoptera; family Carabidae; genus Harpalus; species Harpalus rubripes. The sequence goes on along the minus strand of OY720452.1, from coordinate 31,881,184 downwards.
ACTTAACATTGAATATAATTAAATGTTGCCATATTACCTTCATTAGAAACAGGAATATCGTACGGTTTTCTTTTAATTTGAACGGATCAAGTATAAGAACAGTTACTCAGATAAAAGATCTAGGAATTATCTTAGACCCTAAATTAATTTTTGACATCCATGCTGATTGCATTAATAAAAAATCATATAGAATGTCGGGATTTTTGATTCGATCTTCGCGATGTTTCAAAAACCCTCATACAATAAATATTTTATATATATATATATATATATATATATATATATATATATATATATATATATATATATATATATATGTCGCGGGGTAGTATCACTGGCAAACTCTATGTCGACCAACACTATTTCAGAACCACAGCGATAATATAAACGTGATGATCTCAGCGAAGCGGACATGCACTCACCCTGAGCACCGCTACACACTGATTCCATCCAAGCATTGTAGCCAAGAATGCTTGACGTTTCGATTACGACAATACAATTAAAAGATTATAAGTGATTCACGTAATACTTGATTCATTAAATGATCGTTACGACATGCTTTGATATTACAATCTCCGACACGGCCATTCTGACGTTTCACACGTCCTCGTGTGAACTATCTGAAAACAAAGAATTTATCCACAGTATTTTCGCTCGGCTATCTCTGACCAATAAATGCTCAAATAGTTACAACTTTGTTCACATTTATATTAAGCTCAAAATTTAGCTATAGTACACTAAATTATTTAATGGCCGCCTTTTTTACAAGACGTCAAACAAAACAATTCTGTGACAATACATTTCACCAGTAAATACATGACTACCAATATCAGTATTCAAGCATTGTTATAGCTTGTCCAACAGCGACAAACCATCATTGCTTAACCAGCAATCGATCGCTGTTCCATCTTCGCTTAACCAGCGCAAGAAAACCATACCGTCATTGCTTACCCAGCAATGGAACACCCTTCCGCCATCGCTTAACCAGCTCGGAAAACCACACCGTCATTGCTTACCCAGCAATGGAACACTATTCCGTCATCGCTTAACCAGCTCGGAAAACCACACCGTCATTGCTTACCCAGCAATGGAACACTATTCCGTCATCGCTTAACCAGCTCGGAAAACCACACGACAGAGGCACCTAGTTAGCATGTTACCTTCGGCAGAGGTATCACAGTGGCATACCGAAACACCATGACAGAGGCATCCAGTAGCATGTCATCTTCCATCACGGTTAATAATTCTAAAGAATTTAACGAAAATGTCCAATGTCCAGACCAACGCCTCAATTGCTCCTTAGCCACTTTTGTTATAAAAGTTTGTCGGCTCTTCAAAGTTTTAGTCACCCCTGTGGATTTTCAACGATCCACTCGATTAGCCTAACTAAATTGTGGTCTCAACCTCCAGAAGGTTCATTATTGTACGCATGAACCGCTCTACTTAAAAATTAGAACATGGATTCATGTGTTATGTAAATAATACGTAACACCAAATCGAAATAATCCAGCATGCTTAAACTTAAAGCTATCAAAATGTTCTAAATTTGTTAAATAATTCAAACAGATAGTTCTTCTTTTCGTTTTCTTAACTGTATTTTGGCTTAGTGTTTTTTAGTTTAATTTTTTGACAAGTTGGTTTTTGCTCTTATTGGAGGTTAGTAAGTTTTAGTCAGTTGATCTTACACTGTCACAGGTGATGCTGTCTTTTATAATGTTTCTCGTTTGGCCTACAAATCCTCACAGGTATTTTATAAAAAAATTGTTGTTTATTTAAACTTGTTTATTATTGCTTGATTATACTCTGGAAAATGATTGTTGTTGATTTGTGTCAAATATTTTTATTGTATCACTTGATGAAGGTAAAATAATATACTGAAACGTTTGCAAGAGGAGATGTAGAAACAAATTTTTTATCTTCCTTTATATCCATCATCCGATGAACTTTCTTCAATTAAATTTATCCTTGGATACGATCAAAATATTTTAAAGCAATTTGTTCCAGCGTCCATCACGCTGCACTTAGGCGTCCCAAACATTAAGACAAACAATTGAAAAGCAAGTCCCGTCTTGCCAGACTTCTCTGCTTCCAATGGCTGACAGATTTCTGTTGCTCAATTGTTTTTCAGGTAAAACAGTCGGCTTCGCAACCGTGGCAGGCTCCAGACCGGGCACCAGCTGTCCTGTGCAACTCCTCTGCGGATGATCTAGCTTGCCACAATTTATACATTCAACAAATTCACAATTTGACAAAACTGGCATGGTCACCCCGAAAACAATCACGAGGAGCCTGATCGGCCACAGCCCCATCAAAACCAAAACGCCAAGTTTTATAGCTACGACCATGCTCACCGGAAATTTAATAAAGTCATATAGTATGTTCTGGGAATAGACTCAGGGACTATTTCAAACCACTACCATATTTGTACCTAAATTTCAATATTCATGAAAGTTCCATCCGTAACGTCTCAGGGTTTTGGAACATGGACGTGCAGGAACTTGAATAACTTCATACAAATTATACCATGAACAATTGATAAAAGTTCACTCAGATTTGAACTGTCTGCACAGCGCTATATTATTCACGCTAACACGGTACATCCAATACATTCTCTCACTATCAGTGCTACACAGCGCCTCATTCGTAGATCTTGGGCAGGATGCTCGCCCATTCTGGTTTATTATTTCGAGACAGACTGGTACAAACTTCGTCCATAATTACAGCTTTCCCGCCACTGTCAACAATATTTTTCCCATATAGCATTATCGTACGGTAACTGATCGAATGCATCGATCTCTCACTTCAATCACATTACCCTTAATGTCAACGCAGATACCTGAAACCTGAATACTCAAAAGTCCACATGCAATTTATACATTAACAAAATCATCAAAACAAATCCCGTAGCAGCCTCGGACACAAGCCGCTGTCCATACATCACCGTATTTGGACCAATGATCACTCATGCATCGTTAGCATGGCGGCCAAAATGTAACAAAATACAGCACAAGCGTCTTTGTGGAAGTGCAACGATAGTTTTTCTTTGTATCACATACCACAGGCGCTATGAATACCTGTCCAAGTGCAGTAATGGAATTGATTCTGGGGCCAACGTCTTTGCACTCTGCAAGACAAAACACTTCAAGTTTGGAGATCTCGTAGGACACTCATAATTTCTAAAACAAAAAGCTACACAAGAGAGTTTTTGGTAATCGCCTTCGGTGGTAAGGCCACTCTTCCAAATAGACTATCTGTCCTGGTTTACGGATATTTCTAAACTAGAGTCAAATAAAGGAATCCATACACAATGGTTTCATTATATCTCAAGCAATAAATCTGTGTGCTCAATAAACTTAAACAAGCTCTCAAAGGAGAAGCAATCTACTTAACGTCAGATAACCAGGCTGCTTTCACTTGTGAATCAAAGCTAAAATGGGTACCGTAGTATAAGTGAGTCTTAGGCACTTCCTGTGGATACTTGAAAAGCCTGGAGATATTCATTTCACACACGACGATAAACGTTAAACTGCTATTAGCTCTCAACAAAAGGGACTTTGAATTATGACAAGTATCTTTACTAGTCATTGTTCTATAAAATACCAAATTTCAGTTCATCAAAACTTTGGAGTGGCTTCCAGACATTCAGTCAAAACACGCTACAGCAGTTCTTACTGATCGCGGTGACAAAAGTCACCAGCGCTTAAAGCCCTCAACCTAATAATGATAATAACAATATCATCTATCTACAATTTGTAGCTCAGTAAACTTTATCTGCAGTTAATAAAATATTAATCTTTAGCATAGTTTTGTAACATATTTCCACCTTTAACTATCTTCCCTGAAGATCTCCAGTGAAATTTTCATGTTATAGTTTCTATTTCGGTACACCATGGTTCTGCACCCGCATCGGTCATATCTGGATAAAAAGTAAGTAACGATATATCAGGTGCCTCAAGGTTGTAGTGTACCTACTCAACGTGTCTGTTAGTTTGCGAAACTTGTACAATGAAAACATTTTACAATCTTTCTTGACATACCGAAACGCTTTAAGGAATTTGTATTAGTTCGTTTGTTATTTCACAAAGAACTAACTAAATCGCAAACTGGTTGATACTCCCGATCTGTGACTACTTGACCTACATTCAGTTTAATAATATTGTCACATCGCAGACGATGTAAAGGAGTAGAATCAAGCTACCAAAAATGAAATACTTATTACGTCATACAAGCTCAATGACAAAACATCAATCAAAATATAACAACTGCCAGGAACACCTACTGTAATGAATAATATCTTAAATAACATATATGGAGATCGGTAATCCGGATCATCGGCCATCACAATATCATAAACAACAAACTCAACTTCGTCTCTCGTTTCTCAGCAAGCAACTGACCGAATTGCTTTTATTACAACAGCAACCCATTTGCCACCAACATAGCTCA